>VYZV01017125.1:1909-31020 GCA_013401275.1 Pandion haliaetus | reverse complement strand
GAGCGCCGCGCCGCGCCTTTGTATCGCGCCGGTGCGGCGGCGTTTACCTGTATGTTGAAGTCGGCGGGGTAGAGGCTCCGCGCCGTGATGAGCCAGGCCTTGGCCGCCCACAGGTCCCCCGGCACCAGCTCGCGGGCCCGCTTTACCAGGAACTCGCAATCCCCCTGCGCCGACATCTTGCCGCCGGGCGGCGCGCATGCGCCCCGCTGCCCCGGCGAGGGCGGGCGGTTCCGGTCGTCCGCCCCGCCCTGGCGGCGCGCGCGGCTGAGGAGGGGCGCGCCTGCCGCCATTTTGGGAGCGGGCAGGAGAGGTGTCGGCGTTTGGCGCCGCCGGGCTCCCCGCGGTGGTGGTGCGGCCCCGCCGGGCCGTCGTTCTCCGTCTGTCTGTCTCCCTCCCTCCCTCCCTTCTGCCGCTCTGTCGGTCCTGGGATGTGTCTTTTCTGTGGTGGCCGCTGGGCCGGAGCTAGTGAGGGGCAAGGAGCCCGGAGTGGCAAGGGGGTGCAAGGACTTTGAGGGTGGGGGTAGGCTGGGGAGGGCCTGTGGAGCAGGATGTTTGGGAGTTAGGAGGGCTTGTGTGGACAGGGAGGACTACAGCGATTTCGTGTAGCCCAAGGCACTAGTTTGGGCTACCGAAGCTTGTGATTGACCATTGGGAGTTTTAGGAGCAAAGGTGGCGGGCCTGCTGCTTCAGCCTTTGGCAGCTAGTACCGTAGTTGGTAGGAGACTTGCCAAGCTGCACTCAAGAAACCTGTCTTTTGGCCCTGTGAGCAGCATCATGGGTGTAATGGCACTTAGAGGCAAGTGAGTTAAAGTCACTGATGTTGGTTGCAGTGGTGCACTGCCTTTCTAAAGTTGGTGTTGCTGCAAATCAAACCCCACTTTAAAAGTCAAGGCCGTAGCACTACTTTCTGGGCTCATGCTTCTCAAAGGTTTTTATAGAGCAGTACCAAGGTTACCAACAGCAGATACCAAGGAAAAACAGGACCTTTCACCACAGAAATGCACCTAGGTTTCAACAACTTAGAACTGAGATTTGCTTGTTATCATTAGTTTTCAGCACTGAGATGCTTGATCACAAGCCTGTCTCTGTTACTTCCCTAAAATGTAAAATTTTGTGGGTTTTTTTCCTTGTCACTTCCTTTGCTCCTTTCAAGTAGGCTGTTCCTTTCTGATGTAGTAACAGACCTTACTGGCTTTGCACTTGGGAATCTCCACATCCCGGAATTAGTGTAATAACCCAATTAGCAAATAGTTTTAACAGTCACTTAACCTCCCTTACATGTAAGGGGCAAGGTCCCCGTTTTCCTGCTGAGGTGACTGTGGTATAGTTTTGCCGCCTTGTTCTTTCTCAGTTGCTGCACAAGGCCCACAGATGCCTCTCATCATTCTGGTGCGGTTGAAAATGTGTTCTCGTGGTGGTAGGCTGCCATAGATTTTCAGCTGTAGAGTCCCTGTGAGAGCTGGGAACTTGGCTTCTCAGCAACTCTTCTCCATACTATTGTCAATTCCTCCTATTCCAAAACCACCAGCAGCATTATGTGAGGAACTTCCCATGCTCTTTTGGTGGGGATCTTGGTTTGATTTCACTCTGTGGCTACAGTGTTGGGCTGTGCTTGCAGGGAGAGATGCTGTGTGAAAATCAGTGGACTTCAGCAAGAGGTGTGTTTGCAAAGGCTCTGCCCTCTGAGGAGGGGGCTGAGTCCAGACTAACTTTGAACTGTCATTATTCCATGTCCTGTTTTGATTTCCTGCTGCTGTACTAACAAATCCTAATTGGGGATCCATGACAAATGATGGCAGTAACAAGTATTGCACAAGTGCCTCACTTAAAGCAGCTGACCCTATCTATCAATAGCCAGCAGTGCATGATGGCTGCAACACAATCCTGTTCATTGCCCCCTTTCTCAGGGCTCTGACCATACACTGGTCAGTTGCAATTTGAAGGAGCACAAAGTATGTGATTAATTTGCCATTCAGAGAGGTGACAAAGCCACAGCAGAAAGTCAGCTGTCCCTTGTAAAACAGGTGTCTCCTTTTTTCCTCTCCTGCCCCTGCTATCAAATCTACAAACTGCTGTAGGATGGCACAGGTCTTAAGAAATGACTTCACAGCCCTGCAATCCCCTGCAAATGCAGCAAAGTTAATCACTGGCTGGTGTGTAGGTCTATCCAGAGCTCTTCCCTATATATTTGTGCAGATGCATACATCCAAATTTGAGTTAGAAAAAAGAAAAAAATTAGAGTTTTGCATTGTGGGGCTGAATATGGTAACAAGGTTGTGTATTCTGTCTCTTCAGAAACTACGCAGCAAGGACTGATGGGCTGGTTGTCACTCCCATTATGCTGCTTCTGAGGCCAGGATCAGGATGCTACAAGAGTGAAATGGATGGCAGTGGGTTATCAGAAGTTGCTTTTGAAGGGGAATGGATGTGTGAGGAGTCCCCTGCAAAATTTCTCGTGCAGAATCATCCCTAAGACACCAGCTAGGCAGAGAGATGGCAGGTTTTGAACCAGTTTCACAAGGTGTCCTGAAAGTAAGATGTAGCTGTATTTTATCCACTAGGCAAAGGGGAAGACTGCCACTGAATTAGGACCCCCCCCCACCCCCCCCTTTTTTTTTTCTTTTTTTTGGCAGGGGGAGTGACTGTTAGCTGGACACTTTGGGTGGTTTTGTTTCATGTAAAGCTGTGAATAATCTCTTTTTCAAATTAACTACTCTGCTGCCTCTTGCAGGGATTTGTCAAATCCTTGCCTCTGCATTTATTCCTAAAGCTACACCGGTTTGCCAGTCTACTTAGCCCCTCCAGGCAAGGAGGAGATGAGAGTCCAAGTTTTTCATCATACAAACAGCGTAATTTAACACCAGGCCAGGAGTCTGAAGGAGACATAGATGAAGGTAGGAGCCACCCGAGGAGTGTTCAGGCTTGGAAGAGTTTGCTGATACACCTAACAGAGGACTCTACATCAAGGGTGCCCGGCTCCTGGATCTAGGCAGTGAAACTGTTTGCTCTGTGATAATCTCATAGATACAGGACAGGTAGCAGGATCAGAAGAATTGCAGGGGATTGGGGCAAGTAATGTCAGTGAAAGAGCGGGAAACACTGCTTATGTTTTATTTGTGGATGAGGGGAAGGGGAGCACTGTGGCTTTTGAGAATATGGGTACTGAGTCTCTATCAGGTGAGACAGGAGTAGTATTTGAAGGTGCTGGGAACATAAACTATAGGCTTTAGCCCAGCAGGTCAATGTGCTCTGTTTAGAGCTGTTACTGTACTAAACCTGAACCACTGATGTGCCAATGGTACTGTGTACTCGTCTCCCATCCCAGGAGCCAAACGTGTAGGTGGTGGTGGGGCTGGGCTAGTTACGTTGGAGTCTGAAGCTTCCTCTCCACCTAAAGTGGCTTTCCCGAGTTCTTGCACAGATTGTGCTGTTTTGATTTCCACAGTGCAGGGTATCCTGAAGGTCTCAATGTTTTAGCCAGCCAACTAGAAGTGCACACAGCCTCCTTCCTGCAGGAATTCAGACCCCAGCTGAAATGCCTACATGAGCCTTGTTTATCAGGAAGAGGCCTTGTAACTTTCTGTGGCAGGAAATAGGCAGCACTGACCTCAAGGCAGTTTAGTCATCTGATGCTGTGAAGGTTGATTTTATTCTGGGAAGGTTGTCCCATTTTGAGGAAGGCTTCTGAGTAACAGAGATAACGCATGTGGTGGATTCAGGCAGTGTAGCTGGCGCAGCACAGGGACAGAGATGCACGAGGCACACAAAGGCGGTATTGCAGACCTTGGTTGTAGTGCAGCAGATTGTGTCTGCACCACAGCTGAGGTGCTGCATTAGGGCAGCTGTGGCTAGCCAATACAGAGAGTGTTTGGAATCCATTAGGTTGGCACTGAACAGTGGCAGAGGGCTTTGAATGTCATTCTCCACCTTCTAAATTTCTGGATTGGTATAATCCTAGCAGATAGCATCTATTCTGTGTTGGCTTTCCTGACTTGGTCCCATAGGCTGTTATCACTGGCACAGGACTGGTGTATTAACAACAAGTGCTAGGGGCAGGTAAGTGGGGTTTGTGGTATGGGATAAAGCAGTCTATGATGTGGAGGTGCAAAGGTTAGGAAAACTGCTATGCTGCATGATGTGAGCCTGACTTGCTAGCCGTTCCGTAGGCCTGGGGACCAGGACTTGCTGTCTGGCATGGGTAACAAGGAAGCTACTCTCTTTTCTAAAGTTTTGCGTAGATTCTGAAAAGGATCAATCACCTTAGTATCTTATGAGCAAGGCCTTGGAGAAGAGAGTCTATGTCAAGTTATCAGTGCAGTCTACACAAAAACTAGTGATCATGCAGAAGATTTTGTTGTTTTGTGGATTTTTATACCAATTCTGTGTCCTTAGGCTTTGTGCAGAGCAATTTCTACAGCTGATATGAGTTGTCTGGGCTGACAGCCACTGAGAATTTGAGGCTGAGACCAAGTGTCTTGTTTGTCCCTTGGAGTTGAAGGACAGTAGGTTGGACATCTGAGTGACAGACCAGAAGGAAAAACAAAAGGAGATTGAGAACCCAAGAGTGGAACTGCATGGGATATGTGGGATCCAACACAGCCCTCTCCATAGAATGGTATCTGTTAATGACCTCATAGGTGGCAATGTCAGTAGAAATGCACGTGTTTCAGCAGATCTGGTTGCTTCTCATGAAATGACAGACTGGAGATCTTTGACTCTGGAGTTGTCTATAGTCTTCACAGTTGAATCCAAATTCTAGCTTCAAAACACTAGAGTTGGCCACAATCCACGTAATTTCTGTAATAGCCTAAGGCAGCTTTTAATAATTGACCTCATTTTCACAGAATCATAAAATAATTTAGGTTGAAAGGGACCTCAGGAGATCATCTGGTGCAGCCACCTGCTCAAAGTGCAAATAACTGTTCTTCTATGTTCCTAAGATAAAACCAAAATCCTTTTCAAGCAAAGAGCAAAAGTGAGCAGTTTCCTTCAGCCTGCAGTTTGACAGTGATGAGCTGTGGGGAATCAGTGTTTATAGGGGAAACATTTAGGTAGTCTTATGAGCAGGTATTATTATTATGACATGTTAAAATACTTGCCTAACTTTTAGTTCTGGGAAACTGAACCAGATTGTAATTATCTTCCACACAGCAGGGACAGAATTATTAATCACCATAATCTCATATGGCCAAAGTTATGCTCGTATGACTCCAGTGACACTACAGCTGGAGCTTTGAACACAGTGAGTTGTCCAGTGTGGTGAGAGCATAATAGAGCAGCAGACTGCCTGGTGCACAGATAGGACCTTGCATTCAGGTTATGGGGCTAAAAGCTTAGAAAATGCCATATTTCACTTGTAAATTGGGCGTACTTTATCCAGAAACTTATTCTGCCATTTATGAAAACACTTTTTAGGAGAGAAATTCATTTTCACCTGGAAGAATTTGAAGAGAAGCAGTAAAAGAAATATTTTTTCCCTGTAGAAGTTTTCTTAGTAGAGAAAGAACATGGACAGGGAGAATTTATCTCGTGGATGTACTCCCTTTCCTCCTGCTGCCTTCCCACGTATTCAAGCTCATCGTGTCCCTGTGGCAACTCTGAAAGATGTAGAAATAGAAAAGAAATTCTAAATTAACCAGCTGCATGTGTTTGTCCTTGCTTTTAATCCTGCAGTCACGTTGAAAAGCGCGTTCCACGGTTTATACTTCCCCTTTTTCATTCTTGTCTCTTACCAATCCCATTCTTCTTCCTTGCAGGTTTTTTATGTGCACATCTTGCAGGTGTGCATTGCCTTGTCACTTGGAGTGGCACTCATCTCAAATGTTGGTGTCGGCAGCCTTCTTTTGAGAAAGCCGTAGTGGGTTCCCTTTGTAGGCAGTGAAGCCCAGAAGGCATTCAGCTGACTAGATACGGATTGGAGTAGGTTGAACTGTGCTCTGAATGCCTTTGCTTTGGTCTCGGCATGTAAAAAGGATGGAGGGTGGTCTCCTCAGCTGCAGAGATCTGTGTAGTAATTCCCTGTATGTGGGATGAATGTGGCTTTATTCATGTTTAATCAGGTTGCTCAGTTTCCTTGCTCCATTCACAGTAAATACACTGTTTCAGCCTCTGAAGATGTCTTCAGTCATGTAGCGGTCATTCCCAGGAGGGACAGTTAACTCATCCCTCGTAGCTACAGTCTCTGGTGGCTATCCAAGCTTTCTGCACTAAACACAAAGCTAATCAGCAGCATGTGACTACTGATTTCCTTTAATCGCTGGGCACTGCTTGGACTACAGCATCCCGATGGAATTGCATTAGAGGTTTCCTCTGTAAGTACTGTGCCTTTCAAAATTGCTTTCCAGCAGCATACTGAATGGTGTAAGCAGAGAGCAGAGTTTTAGCAGGCAGGCAGTCATCAATAGCATCCTGCTCTTAAGCTGGGGTAATGATCACTGGTTTGAATATGCCTGCATTTTCCCCAAGAGCATGCAGTTCTGATATGTGAATGCAGATATGTATATGTAGGTAATTACCCTCATCGTGTGCAGCAAAACCAGTTGAACAGCATGTTTATAGAAACTGTCCTTAAGAGTGATTGCCTCTTGAAGGAGCATAGCTCATATAAGAGGAGTGGGACTGTCTCCAGCCAGCCCTGGGAGACGATGCTGAGAGCATATTGAAAAGCTGTCTTCAGCAAGAGCTTGCCAGTTTAACAACTCTGTTCACTGTTCCTATTGCACAGTGGGCTCTTTGACGCAACAGAAAGAGCTGCCTTTTTTTTTTTTTTTTTTTTTTTTGCTTCCTCTTAAATCCGCCTGGCCAATTTAAAGCTTGTGGATATTTCTTCCCCCTCGGGGAAAGCTTATGTGAGGATTTTCTTTTTTAACAGTTCATTCTGTGAAACCATTTTTTTCTTGTTTGCTGTTAGAAAATGTTGGAGCTGAACACAAGGCTTTCATTGCAGGTCAGTGGATGAACTCTTGACCAAAGCATTTAACATTTGAGTGTAGCTTTAGCAAGCACTGTAGTTTGGGAGGAAAAAGCAAGTTAACAAGGTTGTATCATGTGAGCCCATGTGTGCCTACTACTGGAATAGGAATCTTTTCAGGTCTTCAGTGACCGAGTTCTGCACAGATGAATTTACCGTCTTTCTTTTGTAGACAAATACACCAAATTAATATTTTATTGAGAACTGAGGTGACATCACAGTTATGTCTATATTATTTAATTCCAGAATGCTCTGCTCCCTCAAATTGCAATAAACCTTACTGTGAATTTGAAGTATAAAGTTTTTGCCTTTTAATTTTGCAAGGACTGTCTTTTTGACTTATAATCAGCACACTTTACTGGGAAGCATGTTACCTTGGGCACACACTGTCTGTAAGGAAGATAGTTACTTGCTATTTTGTATTTCTTTTTAGATTGCTATCAAGGGAACTAAGAAAGGATGTAGACATATTGTTAATGTCTCTCTTCAGGCTGTACTTGAGGTAAGGCAATCTTCTCTCCCTATCTCTGAAATTAGAATATGAAGTCTACTATGCAGTATTTCTTCCACGTATAGTTACTAAGATTATCCTGTTGCTATTTGTTTTTCTTGTTGATAAAATGTGAATATATTTGTCACAAAGCTGTTCCTTGTCTGTGATGATTAAAATCCTGTATTTTTATTTCAACAATATCTAGTACATATCTGCATGTTTCTATTAGCTTGTGTACCCTAGATGAATGAGAGATCATTTTTGTAATTGCTTCGGTTTTCTCCTCTATTATTATCACATTAAGTGTGTGAGTGAGTGGATTTCTTACCCTGGGTAGGCAATTCTTATGCAAACTTTGTAAAACTGAGTTACAAATTGTTTCCACTCTGAATCACTTTCCTTGTAAGATGATGACTTTTATGGTAATGTTTCACTTGAGAAGAATTGTTTTCAAACATATACAGTGCATTTTTGGTGTATGCTTTTTTTAACAGCACTCCAAAATAAAATAGAAAAATAATGATTCACATCAGACTGTTTATTTCCTTCTCCACTTAATGCTGCCTGTTATGGGAAGTATATAGCTTTGAAAGGTTGAATCATTATTTATGAGGATCAGTACAGCTGAAAGGCATCACTGCAACATTGACCATATGCAACTGCATTGAAAATAGAATTTGCATGGGATACCACTGTTGGTGAATTATGATTAGTGTCTAGGGAATTAGAAAATACTACTTCTTGTTTATGTTTCTTTTCGAGCAATTTACGAACTTACCATTCAAGGGAGATTAATTTTCTTTTACCCTTTTCTGTAGCAAGGTTACAGTTTATATCATTCAAGATTCTGACACGTTCTCTATATATTGTTATTTAAATCAATCCATCTGCATCTTTGTGACTTCTCTTACATGGGGAAGCATGTTTTAAGGCAGACATGCTCTACTGCAGGTCCAGAAACATTTTTAATTTAGAAAAATGTTCTGAATTTATCTTGTTTGGCTCCTCACATCTCTGAAACTGTTTGCTGTTTTAATTCCAAATAGTGTTGGCTCCATTCAAGAGATCTGTCTTTTAATGGTTTGTTGAGAATCTTTTCACTTGGGATGGGGTAGGGAATGATACAGGCTAGACTTACAAAGCTACAGTGAACTATTTTTAATCTTACAGAGCAAAAATATTTACTACTATAAGCATTTATAATACCCGAATAAATTTATTTAAAGGTGGTTTTAAAAGCCATTGAGGCTTAACTTTCTTTAATCAACATCACACACAAATCTTATAATTTTCTGTCACCTTATTTTGTGAAGCTATAAATGCATATCCTGTCACAGGGCAAATACACAACTTATGTCTGCAACCTGTTTTCTACTGTCAAAAAAAAAAAGCTTATTCCCTACTGTTGAAGTGATCTCAAGTTGAATGCGCCTTAAAAACCTTAAAATTAAGCAGTATAATAAACTAATGCAGTCTTTATATAGCAGATTTTCTGAACCCTTTTCTCAACAAATTAGATACCATCTCTGATCCACCATCACTGCCAGAGGGTGTATTGGGCCACGTTCCTTCCCTTCTGATCTCTAGTTTGTGAGGTAGTCAGTCCTGCTTCTCAAAGGGAATCTCCTGAGTAACATACCATGATGCGTTGACATTTCTGCTGACATTACTTTGCCAGAAAGCATGAATGGCAAAGGAGAATAAATGATGTGGGTGACTTGGTGTGTTCTTTGGAGTTGAAGCATATGCTGCAATATCTTACTGGATTCCAGCCTTCTTGCTTTTTTTTTTTTTTTGCAACGGTTACTGGAAGGTATTTGTTTCTCCTGATGTTTGTGGTGCCGACTTTCTACCTAGCCAATGTAGCAGAGCTTGCGGCTTGCTGTATTTCTCCTTGCATGCCCTGAACAGTGTCAGGTTAACTGGGTGCTTGTTTTATTACCCTCATGACCTGGTCTATGGATTGCTATGCCCTTAGTAAGGAAAGGCTAGGTGTTGTCTAGTTAGTCTAAGTCATGCTCAACTCAAGCCAAGTCAAGAGGCAATGCAGTAAGGACTTTTATCTGTAACAGTTAAAATAGGCAACACACTTAGAAACACTTATGCAAGATACAGACAAAAAATAAAAGGCAAAAATGCTTGATCTATTTATACCTAGCTTATATTAGAAAGGTTTTTACCCCATCCTACTGATTTGACCTTCTTCTGACAAGATTTTCTTGTTTGCACATAGCTTACCTTTCAGGTCACATCTGTTGGAAAAAGCCTGTTCACGAGCCTCCATCAGTTAGTTACCTCTGATGACAGAAAGCTCCATCACACCGTGTCTTTGGGAGCATACCTTAGGCCATTTTCTGATTCTTGAGGAACCTCTCATTTCTTATTCAGTCTTTTCTACAAAATTTTTCAGACAGTGCAGTGTTAGTCTTTCATCCCCAAACCTATTTTGTTTGTGTCTATCCAGACAAGGTGTCGTCGTTATTCTTAATTATTTCATTATTAGAGACTGAAAGATATCTTTATTAGTGTATGCATTACCTTCTTATACTTGACTTGTTAGTCAAAAAGGGAGTAAATCTCTTCACCTTCCTTTGGGACTTAGTCTTCAGAAAAAATGTCTTCATGGAGAGCTGTATTCTCTAGCAGTGAGTATATTAACATATTCAATGTTGTGCAGAGCTCTGGCTGGCTTTTTCCTGACGCTGAGACAGAAGGTTGGTTGTCAGAAGATAGCACAGAGTTTTGTGTCACTGTTTAAGGATAGGCCCACTGAAGCAGGTGACAGGACAGAACACTTGGAGCACATAAACTGAAGAGTTTAAGGACCAAGGGCTAGAGAGAAATGGATCTGTGGCGCACTTGGCAAATTGCTTTTCTTTTACCTCTTCAGGGTACAAATATTTCACAAAGCTTATCTCATCATGTGTGCATTTTAGACTTCAGTGTGTGACTGCAGTCTCTGTGAGGGCCTCTCAGCACTGTTACAATATTACTAATAAGGAGACATGTCTGAAGTCATGTCTTGGTCTGAAGAGAGGCCTTTGGCAGAATGCCGTGCTGCTGGAGGGCTTGAGTGAACCCCAGTGGTTTTGCTTATTCATGTAATTGAGTGGGACCCTTTCATTGCGACTTGATTGCATTTAGGCTCGAGAATAAAGACTTGGATAAAAATACCACACGCTGTATGTCTCCCAGAGCCTCCAGGGAGATTGACCAGCTCAATGGCAGTTGTCAGCATCTGCTTTGGGAAATGCCATGAGCCTGTTGATTAAGCTGAGAGAACTTTATTCCTTGTGTTCTACCTCAGCTGCAGCAAAACATCAAAAGTTAGGGCTGGCCTTAATAGCAGGTTTCCACCTCTTTTGGTTCATTAACTACTCATTTAGGCTACAGCTATAGGTAGTAACTGCTCAGGGGTACAGAAAGCCTGTCTTGTTGTTTCACACCTTCATTAGGAAACACAGGCACGGCAGTCTGGTCTTCCAGGCACTGTGTTTGGAATTCTTGATTGTGATGTTCTTTGTATGGATGCCTATTGTTAAGTTTCTAGTGACTGGAAGGCATCGGAGAAATCAATGATGAGGCTGTAGAGACTTTGCAGGTTTTTTTGGGTTTTTTTTTCTTTTTTTCACAGAAGTACTAATTTTGAGTCTATGCTTTGAAGGGTCGGCAGTGCAATCACTTCTGACTACATTTAACTACATAGGCTGACAGAGAGGATTGCGGATTATTTACATCTCCTCTGTAGACTGCAAATGGCAACCCAGACCACACAGCTTCTTGCCTTTACTAGAACCTGTGGCAGAAATGTAACATTCAGTTCTGCAAAATTAGTACTTTTCCTTATACTGAAAGTAATAGTGGTGGGGGTTTTTTGAGGCACAAGCTTAGCTCCTCAGTTTTAGAATAGTTACAGTTCTGTATTCTGTTTTCTGGTTCATCATCAACAGGCTTATGATTTTTAGGCTAAATTGTAATATGCTAACTCTGTTCCTTGCCAAGCACCATTAAAGCCAATGGGAATGTTCTTAAGAGTATATTAACTTTAAACGTTGTTGAGGTCTTCATAGAATAATGGACTGTTTTAGGTTAGAAGGGACCTTAAAGATCATCTAGTTCCAACCCCCCTGCCACGGGCAGGGACACCTTCCACTAGACCATCAAAGCCCCATCCAACCTGGCCTGGAATACTTCCAGGGATGGGGCATCCACAACCTCTCTGGGCAACCTGGTCCAGTGCTTCACCACCCTGAGAGTGAAGAACTTCTTCCTTACATCTAATCTAGATCTACCCTCTTTCAGTTTAAAGCCATTACCCCTTGTCCTATCACTACACGCCCTTGTAAAAAGTCCCTCTCCATCTTTCTTATAAGCCCCCTTTAGGTACTTGAGGGCTGCTGTAAGGTCTCCCTGGGGCCTTTTCTCCAGGCTGAACAACCCAACTCTCTCAGCCTGTCTTCACAGGAGAAGTGCTCCATCCCTCTGATCATCTTCATGGCCCTCCTCTGGACTCGCTCCCAGGTCCATGTCCTTCTTATGTTGGGGACCTCAGAGCTGAACGCAGTACTCTGCAGCTGCAGTATTCTGCAGTGCTCAGCAAGTACTGCTGAATGCAGTACTTGGTCTGCCCTAAACTCTCTGAAGTTGCAGTTCTGCTGTCCCATTGAGGCCATATAGCCATGCTGCCAGGGTAATTGGTGGCCTGCTCCCAGCTCAAGAGAAGGGGCTTGCAGAGGTGGTATGAGCATAGTAGGGACAACTGGATTACATGAAGTAATGCAAGCATCCAAGTAAGTTCATTTTTCCTAGTGATGTCTGTGAGCTAGACTGGGCAAAATCTAGAAAAGATGATGGGAGGGGGGAAACAACAGGAAAAACTTTGCAGGAAGTTTTCATCTTCAATAGCAAATAGAAGAGGTGATAGCTTTCATTTCCAAGTCTCTGTGACAAAGTGGACTACCTCTCCATTTACATGAATAGCCATTGTCTTCATGTTGCATTGTCCTGATAACAGAGAAGCATAAACCAGTCACTTGGACATGGGCATCATCCTCCTATTCGGAAAGAAAAGAGTAACAGAACAGTGATAGAAACTGTACTGAAGTGAAATCCTGGGGAAAAAATATTTTTTTCCTTTTTCCTCTCCATTGTGTGACTGAAAGTGGTCCTGCAATTTACTGGCAAGAAGACATGGAAAAATATGCACTCCAGCAGCCTTGGAACAGTGTGCAGATACCCCTGGGAATTGTTTCTACTGGAGAGGGTTGAGGCAGCAATAGGTTTTTGGCTTGCTATTTCTGCAAAACTTTTTTTTTATAGCTAAGGCTATAAATAGTTGACAGTTCTTAAATTGAATAATCCTCTCTTCCTCTCTGGGATGAGGAGCTGGATCAAGATTTTCAAAGCCAGAAGCCTGCAGCCAGATATCCCTATTAATCAACTGTAATATTGCTCAGATTTTGAGGAAATTCTCTTATTGTTCCTGTTTTGTGTATGGTGAAAAGATTCACCCAGAGTCTTTCCAGTGGGCCAGTGGCAGAACCAGGAGGAGGACTTAACTCTCCTGCATTTCAGCTCAGAGTTCTGCCTACTAGATTATATTCTATTGTATAGCAGTATTTAGAAACTAGAATCACTTAGTTTTCCAAACAGTTGAGCCATCTGTAACTCCACCTGATTTGGACAAGGTTTACTAAGTGATCACTGCTTTTGAAAATTGCGTTGATAAAGAATTACAGGGTAAAATATTCAAACCACAGGAGTGATTGAATATCCAAAGGGTTCCCAGGCACATGCACTCAAGCAGATGGCTTCAGTGACTCTCACGTGTTACTCAGACCAGCATTGGTGGTCACTGGTTTGTGTTTCGCTCACATCTTTTGCTGGGATATGAATGGTGAAAGGTAAAGAGGTGTTATTTCACCTGTACTGCCATTTCTGCTACAAAGGTGGTACTTAACTACTTCTGTGAGGGCTTACAAGGCAGAAGATTTCAGTCTTTAAAATGGGATTTTAGTCTTTATATAATTTAAGAGGTTTTTTTCAGCATTTTTGCCTATGAATTTACTTCAGAAAAGATAGCTGTGAAAGTACTGGCCATGGTCATCATAACAGAACTAGGTAGAGTTGCACGTGCCAGGGATCAATGACAATCAGTGTTGGAACAAGGGGCTTCCAGTTATGAAGGATGCATTGTGTGCATTTTTATTTTTTACCTTTTGTAACCAGTGACCCAGCCCCTGATAGGGCTGTTAGATTTCAACTCGTCCAGTCCAGAGTATGTCTATATTTGGGTTCTTTGCCTTCATGTATCCTACAACTGATGTTTTCATTAACGTTTTGGATGATCGCATAGGTACTGACATCCTTCACAGTGGGAAACTTTAAGAGTTGTATCGATTTGGAAGGGAGCCTCGCCCTGGCACATCAAACAGTCTTTCCTATATCCACTTTTAAGAAAACCATTCCTCTTCAGTTAGAATAGTCTGAAAATAGAGGTAAGAGTTTTGAAACACCCTTTTTACAGGAAACTTGTTATTATTTTATTTGTGAGAAGGTAAAGGCTCTTGATTTCAGGGAAGAGATTTTAAATCAACTTTTGGAAAGCTTGTAAAAAGCTATTAGCAAAATATACAGTAGTGTGTATTGTGAATTAGGTTACCTGCACTGCTTTTTCTCATCAGACTGCTATTAAGTAAAAAAACTCTCTGAGGGGAACACATCAGAATATTGACTCAAATCCTAGCAAATTGAAACGGAAATATTTTAGACTGATGCACTTACAAAAGTGGTGGTTACTAGCTTAGAAACTGATGTAGAGATTTGTTTGAGCCACAGGGATAGAAAACAGCCTAAAGAACATGTCACTTACCTTTCAATGTGCAGGACTGTGTAAGGTGATCCTATGAGATAAAAGTTAGTGGTGAAGTTTTCTCATGCTTAATTTTACCAAGTATGTATATTTATGAATGAATTAGTAAGCTATTCCACAAATATCCTAGCTTTCTCTGAAAATTGCTCAGGAAATGAAAAGCACTTATGTAATGTTAAAGGAATGAAAGGAAAATTTCTTAGCATTAGAGAAGGGAAAATAAAGCTTCACTCAAAAATCCTTAGGAACTAACTATACTAAGAAACTAGATCATTGCGAATGTAAAGTACATGCAACAGTGTGTTTTTAGAGCACATCTCAGAACCCCTGAGACATTGTCCAAATGTGGTTTAAACTTCCTTT
Source organism: Pandion haliaetus (assembly GCA_013401275.1). Classification (NCBI taxonomy): domain Eukaryota; kingdom Metazoa; phylum Chordata; class Aves; order Accipitriformes; family Pandionidae; genus Pandion; species Pandion haliaetus. The sequence goes on along the minus strand of VYZV01017125.1, from coordinate 16,323 downwards.
TTCTCCCTTGATTCTGGATCTGCCTTTTGCTATGACAGCCAGGTAGAAGAAGCTGAAAAAGGTTGCTGTAACATCCCTTGTCTGCCCGCAATTCCAGGGAATGGTATATGTGCCAGGAGGGCCAGAGCTATATGCGATGCCTGAACGTGCCTCCTACTCCAGCTGCAGGGAGTAGGGGGGAAGCAGACCACTTCTGTTTCACCAGAAGCACCTCTTACACTGAGATGCTAGTTATTCTTGGTCAGCACAGGTGGGCAAGTGAGCCACGTCCAAGGAAAATGTAGGCTTTTTTTAGAGATTTAAGGGACGTATGTTACAGATTTTTTCCACGAAGTGCAGGGCTGTAATTTTCTTACCTTTGCAGTTCATTTGCTTAAGTTGGTGAAAACAGGCTCATCTGGTGGTAAAGCTTTTTGTTTTCTCTAAGGTAGTTGCACTCGGTCTATTTCTTATTTCTTATATTCCAATTAGAATCTTTTGGGCTATGAGCTACTAAAAAGGTCATAGCTTCAGAGTCCAAGTCAGAGAAACTTGGCTGGAAACTGCTTAGTAATCTTGTAAACCTATTAAACCTCAACAGCAAAGGAGACACAAAGGTCTAGATTAGTGTTAGGAATTAGGACTTAACAAATTCCCAGTTTCATCTATTTCCTAGGATGACAGCCTGTAAAGAGCTTTTGAAAAGGCTTTGCATCTCTGTTGGAAACCTCTGGCATGTTACTGAAGTAATTTTTATCTGTTTTTTAACCTCTATCCCTGATACCAAGGATTTTTCACTTGTTTGATGTAACACTATGATTTTACTTTCAGGCAACTCTAGCATGCCCTTTATGTGGGTCACATACTCCTCCTCCTCTTGGTCTAGGATTTCCAATTATTTCCATAGTCATTGAGCTCAGTCACTACACAGCCAATTGAAACAGGCAGGCTGCTCAATGTCTTTTCCATTCCAGGAGTAATTTAACCAGGGAGTGACTGCATTATTTTTTCAGAGAGCTGAGCTGTGCATGCCAGGTGATCTGCAGCGGAGAACAGCATCATTATTAAAAAGGCTTAGGCATTTCGTGCTGTTTTGTGCTTCTGCAACTCGTAGTGCAGCTAACAGTACTGTCTTGATGTTTTTTCTAATATGCATGATTCAAATGTAATCACTTAGAGGAGGTGTGGAAAAGAGGACAGATGAGTCATGGGACTGTATTTATATTGTATGAGATTGAGTTTCAAAGCTGTTGGGTCCTGCGAGATCCTTAATCACTGCCATATTTGTTTTACAGAAGTGCTGGTACTCAGAGCTGATTAAATCTATTTCTTTAGTTTCCCTCTGGAGTTCCATCCTAGAGTTAACAAATCTTTAATGGAAGTTTGATACTGGTACATTCCCACAGAACTACTTCAACTTTCATAGAAGAGCAAGGGAGAGAACTGGCTGTGAGGGTAAAGTCTTCAGGGAGTCCTTGCATTCATTATAATCTTCATCTTGGTTGACTACTGTGCTCTTCTCTAGACAACCAGAGAGAATAGGTGAGCCTTTGCTATTATGGGGAACCTTAGGTCTATGAGAATTTCCTTCCACTGGGAAGAGCTAATTGGATGTCCCTTGCTACCCAGGAGAGTCCAAGGGAAGGGTAAGCTCTTTTCCAGAGTTACCAAGGAAAGAGAGAAGGTGGAAGTGAGACATCACAGAGTCCTAGTGTGATAAATATCTGTGCTGTGCTAATTTCCTGCTGCTGAGCACTATTATTTAGGTGAACATCAGCTTGAGGTGACAACTGCATTTTTCTTTGGAGTCCTTGGGCCAGATTGTGAGCTGGTGGGCATGATTTCATGCTGGTAGAATCACACTCGGTGAGCTGAGCATCGCCTACTGGGAGTGCCACTGCAAAACTGTCCTCCTCAGTAAGACTTTCCTACTGCTTCTTTTAAGAGTTTTGTTTTTACCTTTATTTTTTTCTTTAAAAAAAAAAAAAATCTGTGAATTTGAAGAATTAGGACCAAATTGTGTCCACAATTCCTCTCAGATGACTATGTACCACCATTAAGGTGATTTGTGATAAAATTGTCTGACTCTTGACGAAATCTATCTAACTGACATTTTAACCCTTACAGTGGCATGTTAAAAGCTTTCATGTTGATATAGGCCTCTTTAGTTTCTTGTTTTCTCACTGCAACTGTCATGGGCAACTCCAGTCTTGGCACTTTTTTTCCCCCCTTTGTATTGGAAGTAAATAGGCCTTTTCCAATTAATGTCTATGATAAAATAGCCAGTGGGGAGGGTAAAACCCCCACCTTCTGGAGGATTCTGATGTTTCACATGGAGATTTTTGAAGAAGTAGTATTCAGCTTATTAATAATGACGGTAACTCTTACACTGCTAGGGTTGGATTTGGATTGTCAAGTTCCAGATGTCTTTTAAGTTCAGTGTCTAGTTAAAGTTCCTTGACTGGGTTTCCATAACAAGTCAGTGAAGAGAAGAAGCCACAGAGAGTGATTTCATCTGAAGTACATATCCACTTATGATTTCTTTCACCATCTTATCTAAATGCGTAATTACAGTGTGCATCATCTTTATTGTCTTTGCTATGGTTGGAAATAATAAAGAAGCAGACAGTGAAAATGACTTGCACAGGATCATATTGCCTCCAAGAAGGAGACTTTTCTTGCTTACACTGGTGCTCAGACCTATAACATAGTTATGTATGTATCTGTCATCTACAAATTGATCAGGGCTGTCTTCCAGACCAGTTTACGAACCCGTTTGCCCTGGGAAAGATGTTGGAACCCGCACATCGTGACCTAGAAGTACAGTAGTGTTTTGGAAAGGCTCTGATGTGCTGCGAGCTAGTCACCTCAATGCAGTGAGAGAGCTTTTGCTGTTCCCTAGGATGTCTTTTGTGTTTACTCACATGGGGCTTTTTTGAAGAGGGCTTATTTCCAAGTAGTGTAATCTTTGCCTGCTGAATGACACAACTCTTGAGTCATTGCTCCTAAGCTTATGATACGCACTTTCTACTAAATTTTGGTCTTTTTCATTGAATTGCTTTGTATGATCAGTAGTAGCTCAAGGCAAATATTTCAGGTCTCTTATGACTGAAGCAACAAAACATTGAAGTGTGGTTTTGATCTGAAGTGAGAGAACCAAGCAAGAATTATTCACAATTCTTTACTGACACTTTTTCAATTACATGGGGCAGTTTCCTTTGAGTTATGCCTATTTTCTGGCTAAATCTTTAATTGTTTTCCTCAGCACACTGTCTATATTTCTTAATTTTGATCTCTTTTTTTGATTGTATTGCATCTTGCTGGTGATCCAGATTAAAATGAACCTTTCACTTAGGCTCTTCAAGAGTGTGTTTCAAGATAGAGGGGAAGAATTTCCAAATTGCATTGCTGTTTTTCAGATCAGAAAGCAGCTAGGACATCAAAACTTATCAGTAGAGAAATTTTGTTGCAATTCACAGGGGAAAACCAGCTGATGCCTCTGTATTGTGATACCTAAGTCAAAATTAAGGCCTGAGGCTGCATTTGATTCCATACAGGCTGCAGTTAGAATTGGATTTTAGCCAGTCTCCCAAGGTAAAACTGACATGAAGCTGCTTTTGCTTTCATGTAGCACAGAGGTCCCAAAATAGCTGTCTTAAAATTAACCCAGACATGGCTCAGGCAATGCAGGAGATAACACAGAAGTTAAAAGCTTCAGTTTTGCTCAGTGTGTAATTCATCTAAGTCTAGGATGCCAAGGTGGGTTGCGATATCACCATTGTGATATATGGACACCATTGTCAATACTGCACTTTGTGTTCTTATCTCTTGAATAATCCTAGTTAATGCTCAGAAATGTCAACTTATACCGAAATCCAATTTTCTGGTAGGTCCCAGTGATTGAAGTTTGACTCCTGCTGAGACAGGACAGAGAGTGGTTGTATATCAGTTATTGTTTCAGCCCTTTTGGTGCTCCATACTTTGTGTCCTCGTAACTGTCTCCAGGACACAATCTCTCATGCTGAACATCTGTGTTGGTCCAGGTTTTCACCAAGTGGATAGCCTCCCTCTTAGGCTGGCCTAAATCATGACATACTTATCACAATAATTTTCATCTTTCTTGCAGCTTTTCAGCATGTGCCATCTCGACAGCCTGTACTTCATGTCTCTTTCCAGGGTTCACTTGACATCTATTTTTTCCTCTGTCTCAATGGTTGATTAACAGTTTACATAACTGTACTGTGATGCTAATTGCATTATCTATGAGTAATCCAAGACATGCAGACTTACATTTGATTTTCAGTGGTATAGTAACTGGGGAGGAGGTCTGCTTCATCTTCACAGATATTATATTCAGATGCAACATATATTGTCATACATTTCTCTGTTTGGTTTGTGTGGCAAGGTTTCGGTAGCAGGGGCGGGTTACAGGGGTGGCTTCTGTGAGAAGCTGCTAGAAGCTTGCCGCTGGGGGGGATAGGTAGAGAATCCGGGAGTGAAGCTGTGCCTGGGAAGAAGGGAGGGGTGGAGGGGAGGTGTTTTGAGATTTGTTTTTGTTTCTCATTACCCTACTCTGGTTGATTGGCAATAAATTAAGTTAATTTTCCCCAAGTTGAGTCTGTTTTGGCCATGACAGTAATTGGTTGAGTGATCTCTCCCTGTCCTTATCTTGACCTGCGAGCCCTTTGTTATATTTTCTCTCCCCTGTCCAGCTGAGAGGGAGAGTGATAGAGCAGCTTTGGTGGGCACTTGGCATCCAGCCAGGATCAACCCACCACATTGTAATTTGTGCAAGGATGGGCTGGAAAGTTTCTGAAAGATGGAAAATAATAATTGATTCCTATTTAGGCAAAGCAGTGCACGTATGTGGCAGGGACCTGGACTCCCACACTGTGGAAGAAAACAGAATGAGGCTGACACAGACCAAAGAGGTAATACTGATAACCTATACAGAACTGGGAAGTTACTTTCCAGGAACTGGAGAGGAATCTGGGTTCAAGGTTTTTAGGGATGGTTCTTGTTGCCAGATGTCCCAGGAGCTCAGTTAGGAGTCCAGAGTGCTGAGTTGAGGTTGGCTTTTGGTCACAGAGCAAGTGCAAATCCATGCCAGAGAGTTCCTTGGGAAACAATTCTTCCAGATGGCTTGTGGGAGATATCTAGGCTATGTTTTGACCATGTCTTTCAGGCTCTGTTGCTGCTCACCATGGCAATGGGAACGTAAGTGGGGAAATGCTGATGGTAAACAAACGCTGATACCTTTGATTCAGCTGGGTCACTGGACAGATGGCTAAGAGTCTCTGAAGCACAGAGTTACGGGTCTGGGGAGGGAGGCAGAACAGTCAGAAGTGTGTGGGGAGACAGAAGGCCAGATAGCAACACCTGCCTAAGGTCAGAGAGGGCTAAGCTTTGTAAGATGAAGATAAGTAGGGATGTGTCTTTTCTGGCACTTGGGTTTTTTCCTCCCTTGGCTTATTACGTTTGTGTGAACAAATAAAAGATGTTCTCTTTCTGATGTAGCTTGGCTGAGTCACTCCATTTTGTAACAGTCACAAGTGGCCAGAAAGTTTGTTGTAGTTGGATTCAGGCCCATTGGGACTTGCTGAGATAAATATACATGGTGGAAAGAGAGGTGTTAAGAGCTTCCTAACCCAGCCTGCCTTTGGGAAGAGCAAAAGCTGAGTCCCTTGCTGATAGAGGCTGCATAGGGAAAATAAGAGAGTTATCTGAGTAAGGTTCCCAGTCTTCCTCACTCCTTCATGAGAAGAGGTGTGGTTCTGGTCCAGGCCCTGTTGTGCCTCTCTAAGGCTCTTGATGTTCTCTGCAGATATGTACGTCTTGAACATGTGGCGGTTTGGGGTTTTTTTTTTCCCCCAAACACATTTCAGAATCCAAGCCAGCTGCTGCAGGTCCTTCCCTTCAGCAAAACTGCTTCAAACCATGTTGAGGTTTTGTGGCTCTTTGTGGCTGCAAACCTACTCGCAACCAATTTCATCACACTGCAAGGTTATTTTAGCAACAACATGATTCTAAGTGGTTCCCACAAACGCCTTCATCTTTTGTCTCCATTTGTTTACTCCTCAATTCTTCCTTCTAAACACGTTTTTCCATCCCTTCAGCAAAGCAAAGGGAGTTGTGTGTCCCCAACTTGGGTGTATCAGTGCTAATGGCCAGCCTGGAGGAATGTTTGAGGACAGCACAATCTACAATTTAACTTAGTCCCTTCTGTTTCCTAGAATGAAGGTTTCAGGTTGGAACATGTGGTTTGGGTTTTCACAAGTGTATGGCTTGTTTGAATGCATGCAGTCTGAGCGTTCAGCACCTGAAAATCGGAGCCTGTAAACAGCCTGCACATTAGGAAATCTAGGCTCTGCTGCTTGTTTACTTTGAGTATAAATGTCATCTGAGCAGGCAATACATCTCCCCTCTTGCATACTCAACATTTGTAATTTGATTGCTGAGCTTAAATGGCATAGGCTTGGTAATGAATTTTAAAGTTTGTGTTTCTTTTCTTTAGTGACTCTGCACACATGATGCAAAGGCACAAAGCAAGTTAGTGTTCTTTGAAGCTGCTTTCAAATGTTCTGTTACAGTGTACTTGTTGAGCTAATCAGAGGGATTTGACATTTTGAGATTGAATAGGTGAATTAAGGAGAAAAAAAAAAATGGTTATTGTAATTTTCAATGAAGTTAGGGCATGGACTGGTCTAAATAATGGCTCCTGGCTGTGGCATCTTGTCAGATGGTCTACTTGCAATGTTCATTAATAGCAGTTACTACTACTGTGTTGATGTTTTGGACACAATACTTTACAAAGAATCAGTGCCAGAAAAACAGATTGAGATTCAGCAGTTAATACTGTTCTAAGCCTTAGAAAGAACCTCAGTAACTTTTTCCTTTAAAATGAAACTAAAACTTTACAGTAAATCTTTATGACATTAGTAATAATGTAATTTTTCCATTTAGCTCATACATAGGTATTCTCTGTATGTTTTCTTCCAAGTGATTTGGGAAATAAGACAAATCCAAAGTGTCCTGATGCCTGATTAGATTGATGGCATTCCAGAATAAATGGGAAAAGTTACTGAGAAAGTGCATATTTACAGGAAAAAAGTAGCAAAGGGTAACTAAATGTGTCCAGCTGTAAGGCTCCGAAAATAGTTTTCATGTTGTGTCTGCTGTGCCTTTGAAATCTACCTAGGAGGCATAAAATCAGAAGTGTGAAAAGGTTTGCTTTGCATTACACCACCTGACTGTTGTTTTCAGTGGGAAATTATAATTTGTAAGTTCTTTCTCTTTTCATTTATCAGGAGTTACTGAAGTAATCTGCGTGACTTCCTCATGTTATCTGACAAGTGTTAATAAGCTGTAGTGTCTGTTTTCTTGATGTTATGTTACTTTGAATAGTGGGACAGAGGTGCTTTGTCCAGCGTATTTTATCAACAGCACAGGGAAGTGTGCCTTGATGGTTTTCTATTGCAGTAGAACTACTGCTATCCGTTACAAGTGTTCCTCTTCTAGTATCATGTCATCATTACCTTAAGTCCTTGGGGAACTTCCCTTTTCCAAAGGAAAAAATTTCCAGTGACCATCCCAGTAATATCCTTTTTTTTTGTTGTTACATGTTTCCATATCTCTCGCTAATGAAATGCAAATTCTAGCTCAGCTTTCACAGTACACCATCTCGTTTTAGGAAGTCCTTTGTTTCAAGTAGCCTCACTGTGCAGTGTTTTAGTTTTGTGAGAAACCTCATCTAGTTACATCATGGCTACACTGGTGTCATGGTTTAACCCTAGCTGGTAGCTAAGCTCCACTCACAGCCACTCACTCACTCACTCCCTGTCCCCCCAGTGGGATGGGGGAGAGAATCGGGGAAAAAAAAGATAAAACTTGTGGGTTGAGGTAAGAACAGTTTAATAGAACAGAAAGGAAGAAACTAATAATGATAAAACAACAATAATAAAATGACAATAATAATAATAAAAGAATTAGAATATACAGAACAAGTGATGCACAATGCAGTTGCTCACCACCTGCCAACCAATGCCCAGTTAGCTCCCGAGCCACCCCCCCCCGGCCAACTCCCCCCAGTTTATATACTGGACATGACATCACACGGTATGGAATACCCCTTTGGCCGGTTGGGGTCAGCTGTCCTGGCTGTGTCCCCTCCCAACTTCTTGTGCCCCTCCAGCCTTCTTGCTGGCTGGGCATCAGAAGCTGAAAAAGCCTTGACTTAGTCTAAACACAACTTAGCAACAACTGAAACCATCAGTGTGTTGTCAACATTCTTCTCATCCTAAATCCAAAACACAGCACTATACCAGCTACTAAGAAGACAATTAACTCTATCCCAGCTGAAACCAGGGCAACTGGTGAAAAAAGTGGTGTGTCCTTTAGAAAGCTTTCTCAGTGTTCCCAGTGATGGATACAGTGCTTCCCAGCTGAGATTGATCAGGTGTTCATCACACCAGGAAACAGGCATGCTGGGGGCTTTTGGTGTAGAAAGTTTTTAAACTGAACAAGCTGGGCAGTCTTCTGTGGGTATGATGGAAGCATTTTCTGGTCATTTTGTGATTTTTTGACAGCTTTGCAGACTGAAATGGATGAAGCCTGAGAATCAACCTGTCTAATGAATATAGCCTGCATTCTGTGGCATGTGCCAAAGTGTGAATTCGGGCTGAGGGAAAGCTGTGTTTTGCCAGGGCTTCGGAGCACACGTGGCTGAGCTTTTGTTTGTATCTTTGCAGGCCATAAAGTGTGCTGTTAAGAAATGCTCTACTGCGTGAGTCTCTAGAGGAGTGTTTTCCCAGGGAATGACTCTTACCTTGAATTACTCTGGAAAAGGAGTCCAGAGCAAGTCTTCCTACCCATTACAGTGAGTTGTCTTTAATTTTGCCTCCCTTTGGCTGTATATTAGGGACCCATATCTAAAGGGACCTCCATGTGCAGTTCAGCATCTGAGGAAGCAGCTTCTCAGCTGCTCCTCTTGTCTCCCTTTAGACTATGAATCCTTTTTTTTTCCTGTGCTAATGGATATAGAAGGACCCATCCTATAACTGCAGCCTGGGGTTTTTGTCTGTACTTGTACTCCTTAAACCACGGTTTCCCACTTACAAAGGAGAGTGTGCCTGGAGGGAGTGAATTTCATGGGGCATTTCCTCTGGAAGTCAAGAAGCCCTGGGTAGAGCCTCCACCCAGCAAAAGGTGCACACATCAAAATAGTGATCCTGAGGGTGTGCACTCCTTAAAAGAAGGAAACGCAAAATGATGCTGTGAGATCCTGACCAAGGTATTGCCTCACATCTGCTCCTCAAATTCCTTCTCTCTGCACCTGTGTGACAGATTCATGTGAAATTCCAGATCTGCCAGCAGCTGAGGAACCTTGCTGTGTAGCTGCAATATGTGCAAAGTATTTAGTTTTAGGCTCCTAATTTTGTAGGCTCAGACAAAATTCGGGAGGAGTCCTCATTTCAGGGTATTTATTGTTTTCTTACTCTTTTTGCTCTGGGCTGGAGCCATAGTTTGTACCATATTTAAAGTTTCTGGGCTGAATGCCAGCACTAATAACGTTGTTTCAGTAGACCAGCCAGGCTGGTCCTTCTAGGGCCTCTGAAATGACCTGTGCATCTGTTAGAGAGAATGAAGGAGCTATGGGCCCCTGTCTGCTATTTGATGCCTTGCTGTCACAATAGGTTCACTGGGGGCCCAGCTGGACCTGACTTCCACTGTGCAAAGTGTTGAACAGCAAGGAACATGATTGTTCTGGAGAGGGTTACCATGTAGAGATACAAAATGCGTAGAAAGAAGAATTAAGGAACACTCAAAGAGTGCTAGGAATCTGCCTAGCTCTCATCTGGAGCAGACCTCACTGCCTGGGAGCCTGGCCGTTCTGAAGGGAATGCATGTGGTGAGACCCCACGTGGAGCAGCTGACTCTGAGTTCACTGATAATGATGGCAATATTTGTTACTCAAAGTTGGGATGAAGTGGCTTTATTTATTTAACCATCTGTTTGCAATAGATTCTCACCATCTTTTTCTTTTATCCACAGATTACTTTTATATCCATATGCCACATTTTGCTGTTCTAACATCTTCTCAAAGGATTGCTATTTTTAGACCTGTAATAATGGATGTATGCATGACTCCTCAGCTAGCAAGCAGCTTGTTAACTCAGATTGGTGCCTGGTCCTTGCATTTCTTATATTTCAAGTCAACTATACATTTTGAGGTAGAATATCTGGGATAAAGCAGAAGCAGGTGTATAAAACCAAAGGGGAGGTCAAGAACATCTGGTTTTCATTATATTCTTTCTCTTTTCTGCTGAGAGCATCTTGGGTGTGTTGGACTTAGTGGAGATGTACTGTACAGGTTTCGTGATGTCCAGAAATCCTGTACAAGTGGCTGAAGTCAAAAATAAAATGAATACACAGTAGGACACTGGACTAATCTTACAGGAGGCAAGTCAGCATGTCAAAGTTTTCAGGAGTTTTCCCACTTTCTGGTACTTCCCTCTGTTAAGCTGTGGTCTTCTGCAGTAATGAATATACTGTAATTATGTAAAATAAGTTAGTTGGCTTCGTATGATGATGCTTACACATAGCTCTTCAGTGAAATAATTGTGTGAAATAGGCGGTCTGGGGGAGCATTAGCCCCAGCCATCTGTAGGCATCTGTCAGACTAGATGGTTAAGTTAGCCAGGTAAATTGCCTGGGCTCCCAGCAGGAATGTGGTTTTTGCTGTGGGTAGATAGAGTCAGGGAGATAATTCAGGAAATAAGTGCAGGAGCCTGACCTTAGGTAATGTGAGTAGATCTCTCAGCATGCATGTCTCTTACAGTAAACAAGGGAGAGTTCTGCCTATGATTGTATACTTGTCCCAGTGGGGTTATCTATCTTTTGACTGCAACTCAGCAGAACCAGCTGAAGTACTGATCAAGAAGAGTAGCTGTTAGAAATGGTTGTCCTTTTTCAGAAGTAGCTAAAACCAGTACCTGAACAGCTAGAAGTGTGTGGCTTCTCTGACAAGGGAGGAGATGGAAGAGTACGAATTTTGAAGCAGTGGAGGGTCGAAACTGTGTTAAAAATCCAGAGGAGTAATGAAGAAATGTAACATTTCCCAAATAGGAGAATTGTTTCTTGTGCATGTCTGTTATAAAATACAAACTTATGCTTAGGGAATAGGTTGATCATCAAAATTACAAAGCTTAGAAATATTTCTCTGCTATACAAGATTTTTTCACACCTTCCAAAGTACTTGATATCCTCTTCAAGAGGCAATGTAGACCATTAAATGGATGGCTGATCTGNACAAGGATTTCCCTCAGCTTCTCTGATTTTACTCGTGAGTATTTTGTCATGCTTTCAATGCAAAGTCAAGAGGAGTTTGTTGTCAAAGATACATACCAGAGGAGAGAATTCAACCACCACAATCCCCTGTACATGCTCTTACCTAGTGCTTAAAAATTCTCTTTCTATGGGAGTTTTGTTTAAACCAGGTATGAGTTACCTTTTTTCACTTGTTCTACATCCATATGCTGACACCGTTTGCTCATCTATCATTCTTTCTTATAGGATCTTTCAGCTGGTGTTTTCCAACTAATATCTTCCACCAACAGTGCTTTCCTTCCTCTTTTAGGCAAGAAAGTGTTACATTCTCTTGTCGTTTGTTCTTAAGATGGCAGTTCTGGAAAACTCTGCCTGTTAAAATGACTGCAGATAGGAAAAGGAGATGCTTTCCCATCAGTAGGAGAACATTATTCTTTTAGGGACCATTGAAATATTTGTAGTGAGACATTTTGTTGCTGGTTCCAATAGCCCTTGTTGAACTAATTTTGTGATAATAGAACAATATACAGAAAGAAGCTGGTGGAGGTGTAATGATAAAAGAAATATAGGTCTCCCAGTTTATATGGAATCCTTCAGGTATTTCATTTGTGTGACAGGATTTCCATCTCTGATGTGTGAGATTGCAGAAACTTTATTCATATCTACTGCTCAGCTGAGTGTAACAGCTTATTAACAATGAAATCAATATGAGTAATCACTTATTAGTATAAGGACTTTAAAGATTTAGACCTGTAATCCAGAATACATTGCACAATTACAGTAACCCCTTCAGAGGAGTTGATGGGACAACGTACACTTGTAAGAGACTACAGAAAACAGATGCATTTCCTTTTCCACAGCTTAGAAAACAGGCACACTAGAGGACATTGGCTTGGGGGCGGGAATATCCTCCTCTGAGTTAAACTGCTATGGATTCTTATTGAAAATGCTATGATTTTAATATTCTACAGAAAACTGTGTATTAAAATGACGGGAAGGGAGAAATCTGTAAAGGCACAGCAGTAATTGCTTCTTTTTATTTCATTAGCTTGCGTAGTTGTACCAGCACACATTCTAGCCAATCCTTGTTAAAATAGAAAATGCTATCATTTGCAGGCAGGTTTCCATATGAACAGAAACAAAGACTCAGTTAGCACTAAGCTTCATTTCTTAAGGAAATCTCTTTTCTTCAAGGACTCTGGTAGGTTATGAGAATTATAGGGGTTTTTTTCTATTCATTTTCTGAAAAGCTTTATAAATGCACCTAATTTCAGGAAACTGTTTTCTTTAAAAAGATGAACTATCCTTAAAAAAAAACAGAAGAAGTTGGGTTTGCATCAACTTTGATACGTGACTTGTTAAATCAAACCAAGCCAGATACCTTTGTGGTACAATGAGAAAAAAAAAATGTTATAGTGTAAGTTCATATTGTGTGTGTTATTTCATAACTTTGCATGAAACGTGCTTTGCTTCTGATTGAAGCCTGAAGTTGTTGTTTTAAGAGATGGGCACTTTGGAAACTTTCAGGAAATGCTGACCTGACTGTGGGGTGTACTTCTCCTGTGTAACAAAGGGGGGAAAAGAAAGATATCTTTTACTGGCAAGGGAAACTGGCTTTACTTATGTCATGAATCAGCTCTGTGTTAGAGAACCAGGATGCCTCTTGTGTGAACTGTTAACATTTAACACGTTTCTAGCTGAATGGCTGGTTTTTAAGACCTGTTGACAACTATGCAGTAACTGCAATTAAAATCTCCAAAATAAGCTACAGTTTTAATCCCAGATACCAATAGAGTTCAATGATGAAGTGGAAATATCTTGATGACCAATGAGAACTTAAATTATCTTTATGGCTGTAAATTAGTATATCAGACAGCTGTAAATTCGTATATCAGAGTACTTGTTTGAATTGAGGTATTTTATGAAGAAATTGAAAGCATAGATCCCATTTTCAATATGACTTGAGGATCAGAGATAAAATCTTAGAAACTGAAGTAACTGTGAACAGGTGTCTCTAACACTTGAAAAAGGATATAGAAATGTGATTACCTTTTTCATAAAATTAAAAAAAAATAAAATTTCTTACAGCTGTTTGACCAAAAGCAACGTTTTCTGTGGGCCTCTGTGCATTCTAGCATTTTCAAAGAAACCCACAAAACCTGACATGAAGTGGAAAGTTTAAGCACTGTGATTTGTTAAGTTAAAACAAGGTAGACATTCTCAACCTATTGAAATATTTTATTTAAAAATAAATCCATATGAGTGATAAAGTATCGTACAAAGATAAACATCTTTATTCTGTTGAAATCAATTGACCTAAATAAAACTTTGTAGATAGCTGTGTTTTGCAAGATAGTTCTTTACTTTTTTGGTTGTCTTCAGGTTTTTTCCAATTCCTTTTTGGAAGAAGAATTTCATGGTCAAGTAGATAGACTGTACAATATTAAATATAGAAAGCCTTCCTTTCTTTTTCCCCTCTGCCTGGACCTTTTCTGCAGAGGCTTTGCTGTGATTTATCTTTTCACGTTCCCATAAAGAATTGGCTGGTTTAGTGATGAAGATGAAGTCAATGAGATTCAAATATTATGTGAGCCTCAAATTAAAAAATTAAGAAGATATTTGGGAACTTTCTCTAGAAAGAGAAAAACTGTTTTACTGAAACAACTAAGAAAACTTAGGCTTTTCGAAGAAGTGCTAGGAGACTCTTTTCTGATATATCAAGGAAATGCTAGGTCTTTGACCAAAACCGCCTATCAAAACAGTGGTGATGGACTAAATGGGACTCTGCGGCATGTGGTGTTTCATAGTAAGTGCTCACCTGGAGGAGGAAGGAAATGGGGGCTGAGTCAGACGACTGGCCTCTTCCTGTCGATCAGTACTGACCAGACTGATAGGGAAATGCAGATCAGAGCTTGGGGGTTGGTATGTGAGCTATGAGAGCTGTTAATGCTGCATGTTTTAGAGCTGTGTGTGGAGCTTGGGTAACCTGTCTCAATACTGAACTGGGTTGCAGTTATTTTCTGGCTTCCTGGTTATTAGTTTGTAGTCTGAAACTTGATTTTCTTTTGTAAAGTAAACCATAGCTGAACAGTAGTCTTGGTCAGCAATAT
>VYZV01017124.1:0-11756 GCA_013401275.1 Pandion haliaetus | reverse complement strand
AGTGAGGAATCTTCCCCCTGAGGAAAGGAGCGGCAGAGAGAAGGTGTGGGGAGCTGACTCAACCCCCATCCCCTGTTCCCCTGCGCCGCCAGGGGGAGGAGGGGGAGAGAACCGGGAATGGAGCTGAGCTGGGAAGGTGGGAGGGGTGGGGGAGGTGTTTTGAGGTTTGGTTTTCCTTCCTAATATCCTTGGTTTTGATTTGATTAGTAGTAAATGAAATGGATTTTGTTTCTTCCCCAAGTTGAGCCTGTCTTTTGCCCGTGACCATAAGTGGGGAGTGATCCCTCCCAGTCCTTGTCTCGACCCACGAGCCTGCCTTTGGATTTTCTCCTCATCCCACCGTGGCCAGGGGAGGGGGTGGGGGGTGAGTGAGCGGCTTCGTGGTGCTTTGTTACCGGCTGGGCTGAAACCGAAACCACGACAGTGTTCAACAAATCTTTTGAATTTGCTAGTATTTGTTGAATGTATCAGTGCTCCTGAGTTCAATCTAATAAGAACTTTGGAGTTTTTAAGATTTTTTCCTTAAAATTCAACATATTTTTCTGGACAGTTCAGAATATTTTTGAAGAAATATTTAAAGGTTTTTTGGAATCATATTAAAAGTGGAATCCTAGTTTGCTTTTAGGAAAGAGGAAGGCAGCGTTAATAATTTCAGAATCTTGATCGCATCTTGAAATTATTAGCCTCCCAAACCTAATATCAAAGATATATGTTCATAAGTGTTAGTTTCCCTGCCAATGTTTACCTTTCAATTGGAAAGGGTTATTATTTCCTGTGTTTGATGCACTGCTTGTTTTTAAAGATGAGACCATGGTCATTGCCTTTTGGCCATTCAAGAAAATATAAAGGCATAGCAAAAATTTACCAGAAGCTTCTTTCTTCATGTCTATGAAGAAATGTGCAGTAACATCTTTGCTACATGTTGTAGCTGAAGATACTAAAATAAAGCTTTAACATCTCACGGTCTGTATTCAGGCAGAAATCCTGAGCCAAAATTTAAGCAAGTACAGTTGTTACTTTTCAAGACACTACCTTTTTTGTAATTGCTGTTGCCATTTTAGACAGTAATTTCAGACAGTAATTGCTATTGCCTTTTTTGCTTTTGTGTGAAACACAATGTAAATGCAAAAAAAAAAAAAGGAAAAAAAAGAGCAGATCAGTGCAAAGATCAGAGCAAGGTGGAGGACTTGAGAGAATAGGTTTAGAGTCCAAATATGGATTGTCATGACAACATAGAGAAATATGAAAATGTTACTGATAAACAGACATGCTGAATAAAATTTCAGGGTGAACATTAGGAACTTAAATATCAGAATCCTTTCCCTGAGGTAAATAGTTTTATTCGGGGAAAGTCAAGCACACCATTATTTTGGTATTACTGTGCTACAGCCAAAATGTAATAAAAAATTTAATAGGCAACCAATTTTTATAAGTTTTTAATACCACGTATTGGCTATTTGAATTGTACCAGGTATCAAACTTGTGCTTATTGACTACCTTGCAAAGATTTGATAGTAAATGTACTGGTCAGTGGTGCCAGTGGTTCAAATGAAATTAATTCTTAATTTAAAAAAAAAAAAAAGTAGTGAAGCGAAGTGAAGAACAATTCATATGGAAGTGGTATAAATCTAAAATTCCTAGGACTATTCACAGGAGTAAACATTTTGTTTGGTAGTAAATGCAGGATCAAGCAGAAAAATAACAGTCTTGTTTCTGTCTCTCTCAAAATATTTATTTTAAACAAGAACTTTAACTTCCCTGTGGAAATAAAATGTTATAGCCTCAGTACTGAGAAGTTTCTTAAAGACATGCTGCATTAGACACAGCAAAATAGGCTCGTTTCTTTTACGAAAATGTAGGTTTTTCTCTTTAAGAGAAGTGGCTTCATTCTGTAGAAAACGTGTTTCAGTTTAGACTATACTAACAGTCCTTGAACTGGCCTTCAGGCACTTTAGACTTCATTAGTGCCACAAAGGATGCCTAATTTAACAAACATGTTAACCATAATTCACCACTGTTTCTGATAATAAAATGGAATTTTCTGTTTACACTGGTTTACACTGGTCTACCTAAGTTAGATGGCATACTGGGGAAGAAGGGGGAGGAGATGATAAAAATACCCAGTTCCTCCTTACAATATTGTTTCTTTGTCTTGCAGAACATAAGTACAAATAGTGACTGCCTCCTGCAAGGTGGGCTTCTGCATGTGTCTCAACCTGAACAATGCTGTAACTGCCTGCATTCAGGAATTAGAAGTTGACTGGAAGTGCAGTGAGAGCAATGTGGGTGAATATGTATTCTCATATTATTTCCAGACTACTGGCTAAGCTGTAATAGGAGGAGCAAATGGAACCTTTAGCTACTGTTGCAAGTAGCTGGGGTGAGGAGTATTATCTCTATAAATATAAGTATGTGTATATTTGTACTTGGTTCTTGCACAGGACCATGAAAACATCTCATGCTTGCATGAGCTTTCATGCTTTTATAACTTTCCTCTTGCCATGGACTAGAAACAAGTATGTGGTTACTTAGTGGAACACGGCTGCTGGTGGCTCAATAGGGCACAATGGCTCCATCCTTTCTAGTCCCAAGGCACAGACCTGGGAGACAAGGCCAATAAAGAGATCACACAGCAAGGCAGTGACAAAAGCAATATCACACCAGAGCTTCCCGACTCCTAATATATATTTCTAGATTATTTAAAACTGGACTTTTTCTTTTTAATAGGATTTTTTTTATAGTATGAGACAGATGAGGATGGAGAGAGGGAGAGAGAGAGCAAGAGAGAGGATGCCAGCAATAGCAGTTTTGGGAAGAATCTCTAGTAAATTATGGATTTAACGTTAACAAGTTGTGCAGAGTAGAATAGCATGGGAAGTGGCCATTAGAAAGTGTGCTGAAATACATGGAACAAACAAATGTACACAGTAAAAGGTTTTGTATCAAAATGCTGCTGACACAGGAAAGGGAAAAAGGGAAAGGGGGTTAGGTGGGAATTACATTAATAAGATCCTGTAGCAGCTAATTGGGATGACACAGGAATAATAACTGAGGAGAAGCCAAGACAGAAGCACCACACTGCCACAGTAGTTTATTAACATACGGGAGAGAATTTGCCTGAGCTATTAAGTTCCACTTGTAGTAAATTCCAACGGCAGTGAATCCTCAATTAATTTTTCCATAAAGCCTTAGAGATGCTTCAGGGCTTGTCCAGATCATTAGGATTGCTTTACAGGCCCATAACAAAAAGATTATGAAGAAGACACTTTTCCAAGTGATCCAAGACAAATTCAGTGCCAGATCAGGGAAGAGCTGAATATCAATTGCTCCTAAGAACCAAAAGAATTGATTGTTTTCCTCCCATCTCAGAAGCAGGTCCAACATCATAAATGCTTTAAAAACACACTCTTTTGCTTTTCTGACCACAAAAAAGTAACATGTTCAACTATGAGCACTTAAACAGACAGCAATAACAATGCGCGTTCAAATGGAAACAAAGGGTATTTTCTCTCTCCATGTAAAATTGCACTTTGCACAGGCTAACAGACAATTGAATGTTTAAGTATCTTGTTATATGTGTAATAAGTCATGTAAATGTTCACCATTGACTGATCCTAGGCTATGTATGCCACTGTTTGTTTGCTACGTTATAAAGTGACAGAACAATTACTACTTTGAATAGCCCTGGGACACCTAGTGTGCCACAGCTAATGACAGAAACACACAACTGAGACTTGTAGGAATACTCTGTGTTACTGTCTTAGGTTATGGTCCAGAGGAAAGACTTCAGAAGAATTTAAGGTTTGTCTGAGGTGACCTTTTAAAAAGCAGTGACCTTTGTTACATGTGGAGACTATTCACAGTTTTTCAATACACTCTCTTCTATTTAAGGCAAAAGCATGCCTTTCACATAGTTCTAGGGTACCCTACAAGCGCTCCAGGCTCAATGGTTTCAATACTTCTCTTGTCAATGGATGTTCTCTTTTTAGTTATAAATAGCATCCATATCATCTTGATCACTCTTGATGTCATCTTCATGTTTTACAAGACTATGTATTGTGAATGTATTTTCCCTTCCTCAGCCCTTAGATAAGACATAGTGAACACTGTTGGTATTTCTGGTGAAGAGAATGGAATTAAACATTGGTGCCAGCATAGTAAGATGTTGTATCATATGTCTTTAACACAAGGAAACCTTCCTGAACATTAACTGCTAATGGTATTTATGCAAATCTCTACAGCCTGCAAAGTGCAAGCAGTCTACACTTAACTCCTGGGTTGGAAGGCTGCTGAAGTTTAAAATAATCTGCCTCAGCCCCACTCCTCCACTCCTTTTTCACTAGACCTCTCCCCCCTATTTCAAACAGCAAATCAGAGCAAAAAATATACATAACTTTTATTTTAGCAGATACTGCTCTTGATGACTAACATTGCTGCTTGCCTTGTTTTTTTGATACAATGGAGTAAGGCTGCATTTGCTTTCTGTATGAAGCAAAAGTAAAGCAGCCTTCACAGAGCTGCTGTCTTCCCATTGTGCATTGGACAGCAGGGTACTCCAGGTGGGGTCTCACAAGAGCAGAACAGAGGGGGAGAATCACCTCCCTTGACATGCTGGTCACACTTCTTTTGACGCAGCCCAGAGTACAGTTGGCTTTCCAGGCTGCAAAACACATTGCCGGGTCATGTTGAGCTTCTCATCAACCCACACCCCCAAGTCCTTCTCTGCAGGGCTGCTCTCAATCTACTCATCGCCCAGCCTGTATTTGTGCTTGGGATTGCCCCAACCCATGGGCAGGACCTTGCACTTGGCCTTGTTGAACTTCACAACATTCACATGGGCCCACCTCTCCAGCCTGTCAAGGCCCCTCTGGATGGCAGATGGCATCCCTTCTCGCCAGCATGTTGACCACACCACGCAGCTTGGTGTCACCAGCAAACTTGCTGAGGGTGCACTCAATCTGGATGTCTGCGTCACCGACAAAGATGTTAAATGGCAATGATCCCAATACCAACCCTTGAGGAATGCCGCTTGCCACTGGTCTCCACTCAGACATTGAGCCATTGACGGCAACTCTTTGAGTGTGACCATGCAGCCAATTCCTTATCCACCAAGTGGTCCATCTGTCAAATCCATGTCTCTCCACTTTAGAGGCAAGGATGTCATGTGGGACAGTGTCAAATGCTTTGCCCAAGTCCAGGCAGATGAAGTCCGTTGCTCTTCCCTTATCCACCAAGGCTGTAACCCCATCGTAGGCAGCCACCAAATTTCTCAGGCGCGATTTGCCCTTAGTGAAGCCATGTTGGCTGCCACCAATCACCTCCTTATTTTCCATGTGCCCTAGCATAGTTTCCAGGAGGATCCACCTCATGATCTTGCTGGGCACAGAGGTGAGAGTAACCGGCCTGTAGTTCCCCTGGTCTTCTTTTTTTCCCTTTTAAAAATGGGGTTTATATTTCCCCTTTTCCAGTCAGTGGGCACTTCCCTGGACTGCCACAATTTCTCAAATTTGATGGATAGTGGCTTAGCCACTTCATCTGCCAATTGCCTCAGGACCCACGGATGCACATCAGCAGGTCCCATGGACTTGTGCAACGTCAGGTTCCTTAGATGGTCTCGAACCCGATCTTCTCCTACAGTGGGAGGTTCTTCATTCTCCCAGTCCCTGCCTTTGTCTTCTGTGTCTTGGGTGGTGTGGCTGGAGCGCTTGCTGGTGAGGACTGATGCAAAAAAGTTATTCAGTACCTCAGCCTTCTCCATGTCTCAGGTGACCAGGTCTCCCGTTTCCTTCTGGACAGGGCCCACATTTTCCATAGTGTTCCTTTTGTCACCAACATACCTATAGAAGCTTTTCTGGGCAAGGCTTAGTGAACCACTGGAGAAAATTGAATATTTTAAAGCTTTTTAAGCTCACAAAGAACAGGTTGAATTTCCAGATATTAATTTTTGTTCTGAAATTTGAGTGGTTTTTGAAATTTTGAAACTAAATTTCAGAAAGTGCTGCTATTGTCAGAAGGTCTTGCTATTGCTATTTTGTACCAAAAGTACAGCAGTTCTGAAGTTGTAGCATATTATGTTATTTTATGGTAAACTGTTTCTTGTATGACAGAGAACCAGCAAAATGCGTAATGCATGTACTACATTTTGATGTATTTGCACTGCTTTTACCAATAGTAAAAATTATATTCACACATTTTAATTGTAGTGTACCTAAACCAAGGTAATCTGCCTTTTTCTTCTCCAGTGTATTTCTTAAGAAAAAGCAATTTTGAACTTCAAACTGTTTTGTATAACCTAATATAAGCATGTAGAGAATGAATTAATGAAAGCATCATTTTCGTTTTATGCATGAATATAATCTTCTAGTATTTGCTTTTGTGCTCTATATCAAGTCAGAGAGTCATAGTTATCCTCTCCTTGATAGCTATGAAGCATGGATTGTATCACATTAATTTCTAATGCAATTCAATCCTGGGTTTAGGTGCTGTTATCCTTATTTGTATCCATAGCCCCAAGCTTTTATACGTAATCTTATAGACTATGCGGTTATACAACCTGTGGAGAAAGCCGCATGAGCTGGGAAGGAAGAGATCATTCATTTCTGCAATCCAGTTGCCAATACTGTGTGGAGATTCTGCAGCTGCTGTGGAAAATAGACATTTACTGTGTAGATGTGGACTTTCCAGTCATGATACTATTCTGAAAACATACCTACTTGTCTCCTTTGTCCAAAATCTCTCAGAAGGGAAGGTCAATATTTGGAATGGAAAATGGGATGAAATACTTTTGTCTTACTGTTGGCAAAATCAGTTCATGTAACTATTTCTTCTTGATGTTGCCTATACAAGGAAGATACTGAATTATCAGTGAATTGTGACTTGTTCTGAGGCTTTGTAAGTAACAGAGGTTACAAACTCATGAAAACAGTATTAAGGAAAATAGAAATCCAAATCAAAGTCAGGCAGTTAAATTATACTCTAAGTTTTATGGGTGGTCCTTTATGGGTAGCGGGTTTTTTTGGCACTTACCAACATATGTTGTCTTTGCCTGCCTTTATTTATGTATATATACTCATATATAAACATACATACATACCTACATCTGTAGTAATCTGTTAGCTGACCCACAAGATGGTATAAATAATACGAGCACTTTGTTAGACATGGACTACTGAAACTTTTACAGCTCTATTTTGACCACACAGTTGAAGAATACTGAGAGACTCCATGTGATCTTGAGAAATGTTATTTATTATAACCACAAGACAAGTTTATATATGACATTACAATGCACTGTGGGTTGTTAAATTGTTGGTGGGCGTTTTCAAGAAGAAAAAAAAAAGAGATTAACGAGCAGCAAATACTGAATAAATGAAGCTGTACTTTGATTCCAAATCTCAGTTTACACTTAGGATATACTGTAATAGTCTAAACTTGTCATGTAGCCATGAAAGTGCTAAAAGCTTTCAAAAATAAACATATCCAGATGATGGAAGCCACTTTATCCTCAGGGTAATGGATCTCTGTATTAAATACCATAACATATGTATAATAAAACATATGGAACATGATATTTGCAGAACCATTTACAGAGCACTGTGTATAGGTGTGCAAGAAAGATATAAATACCTCAGTCTTGATAGATGAACTCTTACAGAATCAGGGCCACAGTTACTGCCTTTGCTATGTGTCTGTTTGTAAGTGTAAACACACTGGGGAAGGAGGCTATTCACAACTGAACTAATTGTAAGCTTGCCAAAAATGTTCTGTGGGAATTCAGATTTAATTGCTTTCTTGAACTCTTGTATAAGGACTTGTTCTCACCTTGTTCCCTGTGTATTGTTGCTGTTAACTATTAATGGGAGTCCTGCACCTAGAGTGCAGGGAGAGCATCAATTCACCTGTCTTTGGGCACTTTCTGCTCCTGCTGGAAGCACCATTCCTTTGGATACAGATTCTCAGCTTGTTTCTGGCTATGTGCTCACTTCTTACCCAAGCAAAGCCCCACTCACAGAATTCTGGTGATTGTAATTGTTTACTCTTCACATTGCTATGACTGCATCATCTTTATATTTGAACTGCTGTACTTCTGTGAAAAGTGGTTATGTAAAAATAGCACTGCCTAACTCAGCTCTACTCCCTCTAGGTATTTGGAGCTGCTGACCGACATAAAGGTATTTTTAGTTTTACTCCTTTTAGCCCTGCAGAATCAACACAGGTATGACTATGGTCTGAGAGAATGTATTTATTTATTTATTTTTAGATGTTTTTCACTTAAGGCATTTCCAGTACAACTGAAAACAAAAAAAGGAAGTCTTGCTCAATCAAGAATGGAGTATGAAGCTACTCTGAACTATCATACATTAATATGCTGTACCAATGCTAAATATGCAGTTAGCTTCTCCTTGCTCCATACTGCATGATTACTTACAGCTTGATGCCTCAGATAATTTTTTATTACCTTTGGGTTTATTATTGGGTATGTTATTCTTTGGGGTTAAAGCCTTGCTTTTGCTTTCTGCAAATCAAAAGACCCACAAAAAAGTCTTCCAAATCTGCTAGTTAACTCTGTCTGAGTTACAAATGAGAGCCTTTGTCAGTCTTTTGGGCACCCTCTGTTTGGAAAGTGTTCCCCTCTGAACAGCTGGACACTCTTCATTTGGCATATCTGTTTGCATAAGAATTGTACTTTAGGATCCTTGGTCATCAATTGATGTCATCAATTAAGGTAAATTGATAAAGCTGTCTTGATCTCACTGAAGAATCTGACCCAGAGACACTACACTTTTATACAGTTGTCATCATGTCACTCAGTCAGGTAATATTAAATAATGCCTGGATATCACTGGAGAGAAGCAACCTGCTAAGAGAAGTAAGTTGCAACAATGTGACTTTTCGAATTCAAGGGAACCTTCAGAAGTACTTGATGTTTAACATTAAGCTTTCAGTTGCAGAATCCACTATTGAGCTATAGAGCTATTTTTGAATAAGCACTCTAGTGCATTGAGCACATGATTTTTAATAGCAGACTTACTGCTATACCTGCCATTTTTCTTTCTGCAAAGTAGTCTTTAAAAAACCAGCCACAGTTATCATAGAAAATAGTATATATAACAGTCAGGACACTCTTTTTTCTGTCCTTGGTTTTTGCGTAAACAAAATACATTTCAGTTTTTCCTAATCTGCTGCAGCTCTGTGGTATCGTAGGTCATGGAGGCTGCAGCAATTCCCAGGCATCAAATACGGCGGAGGACCGTGAGCAAGCTCAGTTAGCGATTTCCTGTACATGTAAGTGAGACTCCTTTTGCTCTGCCATCATTAAGACAAAGACACTTGTGTGGGAAAATAATGAAAAAATATCTCCCTCCCCATAGACCTGATTGAGGATCTTTTGCCTCTGTAGTGCTGTGAGTGGATGATTCACAGACTACCTCTCAAGGCATATACTGAAAACCTTGCTGCACTGGAATCCTTAAAAGTGCCAGCATGTTTCTGAGCAAGTGCAGGATGTGTGCCAAGAAAATCCACTGCAAAGGCAGTAATTAGAAATATATTTACAGATTGGGATGAATTTTTAATGAATATCTTAGCACTTCTGTCAGATGCTTTATAGGATCCTTTCTGGAAATTCTTACTATTCAAGAACACGGAGTACCTTGAGTTTTAAAGAGGAAGTGCACACAAAATCATATGCCTGACATCTCCTTGCACCCTAATATTACTGAAAATAACTCAAGTTTTGGCAATCACAGCTGATGATACAGTAGAGCAGAAAAAATGATATACAGTATGGAAAAGAAAGAGAAATACAGGAGCTAGAATAAATAGAATCAAGCTTTGAGGAAAGCCGAAGAGTGCAAAAAACGTGAAAGAGATAAATTTAGAAACTTGACAGGCCATCAACACAACAGTATGGAAAGGAAGAGTGAAAAATGACACTTCGAAGATATGACTGCAACAGCCATAATAAAATGCACAAATGGGCATTCTTCCATACAGTCTTTCTCCTGCCTACACTCTAGCTCTATATGTCAAGGCCATGTAATTATGGTAGTTTAAAAAAACAAAGAAGAAAGCCTAGTTAAACTAAAGCCTACTCAAGTATATGATATATGTCTCTCAAATGGAGAATTGCACTGTGTAGCAATTTCATCTGAGTGAGTGAGAGTCAAAAGGGAAAAAATGAAACGAGAAGGAAATGAAGCTAAGTAATTGGAGGAAAAAGAGATGTCATGAATTGGAAATTAGTTTTGCTTTGAGGTGCTGACTCAGATGCATAGCATTCCATAAAAGCTACAGTAAGAATAAA
Source organism: Pandion haliaetus (assembly GCA_013401275.1). Lineage (NCBI taxonomy): Eukaryota > Metazoa > Chordata > Aves > Accipitriformes > Pandionidae > Pandion > Pandion haliaetus. The sequence continues at coordinate 1,450 of VYZV01017124.1, read as the reverse complement.
AATAGACCAGAATTTTAGTGATGAATAATAATAAAAGAGACTTTTATTTGCTTCATGTGCTTCAGAAATACCCAATTCTTCTGCTTATGAATAGGAAAATAGAAAATCTGTGCTATCCTTCTTTCAGACTTTAAGCCTTAGTCTCAAAGCTGAAAACTGCAAATAGAAAATGAAACATAAAATATCAAGCTTGCTTTATTTCTTCTTTATTTGTAATCATTCAGATGGATGGCAAAAGAAATGAAATTTAGTTGGAAAAAGGGAGATCACCTATAGGCATTTTTATACAGATGATCAAATAGGTAAGTACCAGACCCTTTCTTCAGGCTTCATTTAATAAATTTGTCAAAAAAGAGCAGTGCACATGGTTGGTAAAGAAAATAATCAATTACATTGTTAAGGGAAAGAGTTGGACATTAGTATTTGATACCTTTTGCTGTTGTCTTCGCAATATCAGGATTTCTAATACTGCCTTTACCTCTGGAAAATGTTTTCAGACTTTAGTTTATTTGTTTCTGGTTTCTGAATCTTCTCTTCTGAAAGTTCATTATTATTCTTCCATTGCCTGATACTGTGTCTCCAGCTTTTTCTCCATTACTGTTCAAAATTCTTTTCAGTATCTCTCATCTACCATATTCTATCTCTTTGCCACTTTTACCATCCTAATCATAGGTCCTATTGCAAAAAAGATGTCGGGACAGATTCATCTGTACAGAGATATATTATCAGGGCTCATAGCTAATGGCACACATGGATTGTTAATGGTGAAAGTTACAAAGGAGGTGGGGGTGGGTGGGAAGAGAGAGATAGAGATGGAGGGAGTGGGGGAGGAAAAGAGGGCAAAAGGGAGAAAAAGAAAAGTAAACAAAAGAAGAGAAAAAAAGAGAAAAAAGAAAAGAGAAGAGAAGAGAAGAGAAAAGAGAAGAAAAGGAAAAAAAGAAAAGAAAAAAGAAAACAAGGGAAAAGAAGAGAAAAGAAAAGAGGCAAGGCAAGGAAAGGAAAGCAAAAAAGAAAATGAAAGGAAAGAAAGAAAAGAAAAAAGAAAAGAAACAGAAAAGAAGAAAAAAGAAAAGAAAAAAACCTCTTTCTAGTAGCAAGTCGGGAAGAGCAGTGATGGGATCCTCTGCATAGTGGAGATGAACATCCTCATCTGGGTGTCCTTTCCCACTCAGCAGGTGATGATGGCTGAGGAGGTAGGGNGCAGGTGATGATGGCTGAGGAGGTAGGGTACCTAAGGACCTGTCCAACACTCCTTTGCCAATCTTACTAAAATATTTAAACCATTTCTCGTTCAGAGGCTTTGGTCTTCCTCACAACTGCACAGCCAAAGAGTTAATTGCTCCAAAAGAGATACTAGTTCTTCCTTGTGGTTACCAGGAAAGCTTGACTTCAGGAGGCTGCAAGGCTCTGTAACAGTCCTACTGATGAAGATCACTAAGGTCTGGTAAAG
>VYZV01017108.1:2170-13879 GCA_013401275.1 Pandion haliaetus | reverse complement strand
ATAAAGTGTTTAAAGTTTTGATTGCCTTCTCATAACATACTGGTAGATAAATATTTAAAACTCTGCTGGAAATTAGTGCTATCCAACTGGAATTTAACAGATATGAGTAAAACTATAGGTTATTTCTTGTATCTTGCATGACTGACACTTGAGAAGGAAGCTGATTGGATGAAAGAAGTGCTAACATCAAGACAAAGTATAAATATATTTTATGTTGGAATATACTGTTTTACTAAGACCTGAAGATCTGGGCCCTATTAAATTGCACTCCAATATGCATGTTTTTAATATCCAATGTAACTATAAATTTATATCCTTGAATTGCTACATGAAAGTAATGCAAGATAGATATTTGGCAGGATATGTATAACAAGGTTTGAGACTAATAAAAAACAAACAAATACCAACAGCTGAATCTTCTCAAAAATTATTGCTGAACAAGTTCCTCTCCTTCTCCAGGGTTACATTTTTGTTGTAGCTGTATACTTGGAATGACTCGGAATAGCTATCTTAAAAAATATTTACCTTAAATCTCGTTGGCAAGGAACCTAAACTTTAAGACGTGTTAACAGCGCTAATTAGTATTCTTCTAATCTGTTGTGACTTTTCTAAAGCTTTAGAAAATTATAGATTCTTTCAGGCTTTGGGCAAGGTGTTTAGTCTCAAAAGAAACATCATATGCCTCATGACCTCTTTAGTCTTGGGATCACAGAAGGTATATTCTGATTAGGCTTCAAGATCTTTTCTAACAAGAACAGATAGAATACAATGTCCTGGGATAGAAGCTAAAAAAACCTGAAAGTCTCATCACAAGGGACATATGAAACATTAGAAAACTTCTCTCCACTCCAGCATGTAATCCTAGTGTATTTTTCTTATTTGAAAACTGTTTAGTAACTTCGTATTTCCCCGTCTGCTTCAGAATCCTGTAACATGAATGTAACTATGTGTGGCGATATGTTTAAACTTTGTTTCTGACACTTGAAAATAGAGTTGTGGAAAAACTACTGAAATCTAGGCATGAGGTGGACATGTAAATACCATCTGGTAGGAACAACTCCCTTGGGAAGACAGAGCTATGTGAAAATAAATTTGGAATAAACAGAAGAGCAAGTAACAATGCAGCTGAATGGACAAAGTCCAGATGTGGATTTGCACCACAAATCTCTGAGTGAATTATAATTAGAATATGCAGGCCAGATACATGCAGAATGAAACTTACTACAGTCCTTGTCACTAAATGAAAAATGTTTCCTCTTCATTGTACACATCCATTTATGTTCTTTATCTTGCGTGCTTCATCTATTATCTTGGTCTTGCAAGCTCTGAAGTTATAAGATGTCACATTACCATGGAGTTCAGCATAGGACACCTGAAATTGTACCTTTTGAAAATTAAAGAGATAATAATTCTTCTGTACACTGTTGTGAAATGACTGAATTCTGGGGTCAATAAAGCATTAGGGAGGGGAGACAGAGGAGGAGAGGGGAAAAAACACCAGACCTGCTATTTCTAGTCCCAAGCCTCATTTCTTAGCATATGAAAGAAGTTTTAACTTTGTTTTGGTGTTCTTTTTTTATTGAAATCCTTACTTAACTATTTAAACAACAATGAGAATAGTACAGATAACATCTGAGTCCTATGTGGGTATCTACTTGTGATGAGCTGTAGCGAACGTGGGATCATGGCCTTATACTTTGGCACCCCGTTATAACTCTGATTATTTCCTCCCATAGATAAAACGGGCTGTGAATATCAAAGGAAGAAACCCTGGGATGTTTCCTTTCTGCAAGGTGCTACTCACATGTTCTGCCCGATGTGTAGTTTGCAGCTCTGGCACTGGAGCAAATCTGCTGTGATGTTTCATATCCCTCCATGCAGAGGCACAGAGTCTCTCTTCGGCCTCTCACCACAGCTTCCCTGACAGTGGATTTATGTAGACTAGTGGTTTGAACTTCAGGGTTTGATAATTTCCCCTTAGTGCTGTGCTCCCATAATTGTGAGACTTCGGGACTTCTCTGCTTAAAAACAGACAAACAAAAAACCACCTACCCAAGCTCAAAACCTCAACACAAGCAGCTGCTTTGATACTTTGTTGAAAAAAGATAGGAAGTATAAGAGCGAAAGACCTGATGCCAAATGTAAGCCTAGTGCTTAAATTTTTTTCTTCGTTGTTTGTGTATTTTGGTATCAAAACAAGTAACATTGATTTCAGATCGACTCTATTACAAAAAAAAGGTCCAGGACATAATTTTAAAATAATAAATAAAAAAAAATTCCCATGACTGCAAGGAAGTGGGTGTGGAGGGGAGAATAAAAACAATGAATGAATGTTCTGTTTAACATAGTTCTTGTTGTTTGAAATGCAAACTTCCATCATGTAACTTTGCTCTTTGTGCGCGTATTCCCCACCCCCTGCATTTTTTATAACTTTTTTCTTAGAAAGGCCAAGCTGATATTTTAGTTCAAAAATAAATAGAAAATTTTGCTGAGATTGGACCAAAATCTATTATAAATTTCTGCCATTTTTCCCTCCCCCAAAATCAGAGAGAGAGAGAGAGGTGATATAGCTTGTCACATGTCTTTATCAGAGTAATATGGTCTCTTGCTACTTATTGAGGCAACTGCCTTCTGGAATATTTGTTTGTTTTAACTTTGAAAGAAAATGTGATGAAAACCCATTGACACTTTCTGTCTTGACTGGTGAGACTGTGTTGTGTGAAGAAATTTTAAGGCTTGATCATCAGCCTTATAGTCTATGTAGGGAATAAAATAGGTCCCAGACTTTTATTTTCTTCTTGCAAGGGTAAATTGTAAATTCTACTGACCGCAAGTTAATTTCAAAATAGTTACATGAATGCTAGCCCTGAACCCCTATATTGCTTTGATGTTGATACCTTAAAAGGTAAACTTGGTGTTGTAATTAGTTGTGATAAATAGCTTAACAAAATAGTATTTTACATCTTCAAAACTTCTGTACAAAGTCTGTTTCAATAATTTTCCATCACACCTCCCTTCTGGAGAAGGAAGCATTATTCCATTTTTACCATAGAAGCTGCTGGAAGCAATCTGTCCATGTCAACCAATACCATGCTGTTTCCTAAACCTCACATTTATTTTAAGTAATTACTGGAATCTTTTGGTCTACCACACCCACTTCAAAATAGATGCGAATCCTACATCTTAAGCATACTTTTCTCTGCTCACTGTTTCTATCAACAGGTAGGTTTTTTCCCAGTCTTGCATCAGGTGCCATTAAGAACATTATCTTGGTATGCTTCTAGGAAATAAAGAATGTTCTGCAGAAACAATTGTCTAGTGATCTATAACTCTCCTTTATCTATGTTAAACTTTTTTAAAGATAGTTGCTATTTCTGAAAAACTTCAACCTACTCACTCCTGTTATTTTGGCGTACATTCTACCCCTTAAGATAGTAGATGGGAGAGTATGTAGTGAAAACCTGTTTTGCAAAAACTGTAAGACAGCTTTTGAACATGTGGTGGAAGTTATAGAGACAGGCCTCTTTAATGTAGGTTATGTACCTAGAAGCAGTGCTCATTGGTAGAGCCACAGTATTTAGGTTGCACTTTTGGTCTAAACACAGATAATGTTTGCTAATAAATCAAGTGGTAAATCTGACTCAATTTTTTGGTGAATCTTCTGTAGTTATATTAGCAACGTGGGGCAGGGGGGAAACTTGTCCGCTTCAGTGAAACCTTAAGCGTCCTCTGTGCTGTGGTGGTAAAGCAGTTCTGAAGTATGGTCTTGCAATCTTAGGAAAAGTTAAGTTGGAAATTACTTCTGGAGATATCAACTACAAGCTCCTTCTCAAAGAAAGGCTAATTTTAAAGGTAGATCAGGTTTTTCCAGTTGTCTTGCAAATCTTCAGGGATGGAGAATCCACAGGTGCCCTGAACCCTTGCTTCAGTGCTTAACTGCTTTCATTATTTAGATGTTTTTTTCTTTATATCCAACATAATTTCTCTTGCTGCTACTCATGACTGTCACCTCGATGTTTTGGTCCACTTGTCTGAGCAGAATCTTGCAATCTCCTCTACATCTGTCTCTTAGATAGTCAGACCGTAACTGGTTTCTCCTTAGCCATCTCTTTTCTAGTCTAAACAAGTTCAGTTCCCTCAGCCTCTCCTCATACATCATGTGCTCCAACTGCCATCTTGGTGACCCATCACAGGACTCTCCCAGTATTTCTACTGAGAAACTACTTCTCCTATGGGCAGGCCAAAACCCAGCAGAATGCATTTCAGATGCAGCCTTGCCAGTGCTAGGTGGAGAGTAATAACCCATTCCCTTGGCCCATTGGCAGTCCTCTTTCTTTGCAGCCCAGTAAGTACACAGCCATCCTTGCAGCAAAGCCTCACTACTGATTCTTGTTCAGCTTGCTTTCCACCAGGACCATTGGCTTCTCTTGTGATACCAGATCAGTCTGTGCCTGGCCTTTACTTTGCAATGCATGGGGTTGCTCTTTGCCAGCGGCCAGGCTCCTCACTTGTCTTTGCATCTCGTGATCTTGCTGTTGGTCTGGTATTCCAGCGTGCCTATGTCCCTCTAAGCAGCAACTCTGGTCTCCTCCCGTGTATCAACAACCTCCCCACACTGAACTTGATGAGAGCGTACCTTCTGCCTTGTCTAGTTTTATGACAAAAACACTTCTAAGCCCAGTACCATCTCCAGTGAGTGCCACTTGTAAGCAAATACTAATGAAAACTGCTCGCTGGTCATGCAAGTCATTCAAGTTATTTCCAAGAGGCAGATAAAATCTAAAGGTGAGTTTGTTCCTGTGGAGTGTCATGCCAGCAAGTCATACTTCTGGAAAGCCTGCTCTCACTACATTCATTATACTGAACAACCCCGTTCAGTTACTCTGTGATCCCTGGTTCTTTTTCCAGTCTACTTAACATGTTGCCTCTTAGATAAGGTTCACAGTGTGTATTTAAAAATAAATAAATAAATAAATAAAAAACCCAACCCCAAAACCAAACCAAAACACACCATCTTCTGTTACAACTTTGTCAGTCTTTGCATTGTCTGCACTTGCGTAAATTTGTTAATTTTCTTCTTATTTTACTGCTATTTGGAGGATTGATATACTAGAAAAAATATTGTTTTACTAATTAAAATTAGTTTTAGTGCATTGTTTAACTAATTTTAAGGATTTAATGTTCTGTGTTAACCTTCTGTGGCTTAATTCAGTTGGTTCTCCCAGCCCTCAGAATAACTGTGAAATGAATGTTTTTAAGATATGTATTTAAAAAAAATACATGCACTCAAAGAAAAAATTATCATCATGATGGATGAAGAGATAACTAAAAGCAAGAAAACTAGGTCATAATAATTTACAAATATTTGAAGAGCTTTATACAAAGATAGTAAAACCTGGACTTCTAAGCAAGGCAAAAAAGTGCATTAGAATATGAACAAAAGAAGAAAGATAATTCCCAAATAAGCATAGGAAGAAAAGAAAAAAAAAAAATTGGAAGAACAACAGAATAGTCTCTAAATATTGGTCTTAATTCTGGTTTTGGCTGCATTCATTTTCACAGAAACTTGGAGAGCAAAAATAACCCCTTCTTAAAGTTCACTAAGAAAGATTTGAGATGGAAGTCATGGGAAACAGGAAACTCAAGGATTGTTATAGTATTTTGAAATCAGTCTATGAATATCAAACTGAAAATATTTATAATTTGTTTAGTTATTCATGAGAAATGCAATAACTTCTGCACTATCAAGAGTTATAAGGAACACTTCCCAGTGTTTTTGAAACAAGATAGCAAAACTCTAGTCCATTCTTACTTCTGCCATGTGGCCATGGGTTTAGATTTATTCCATGAGATAATTATTCAATTTACCTGTGTCTCAGGGTTGTTTTATTTGTTAGAGTTGGGGGGGGTGAGGGTGATGCAGGTGAATGTGGATTGCTTGTGGGTTTTGGTGGGGGTTTTTGGGGTTACTTTAAGAACAAGTACTCTGTAACACAGCATGATGGCTGAAACCCTGGACCTGTTCAAATCAGTGATAAAGCCCTCCTCAATATCATGGGGTCATGATTTCATCTAATAATTACAGAGTTAGTTATACTGCCTATAGGCATATGAAAACCAGAGCTTGATTTCAGGATGATGGGCTCGCCTGACTTTAATCTCAGGCTGTCTGTCTCTCCATAAAATGCCAGAAGTCTCTTTCTTCCTACTCCTGTCTGAGGTTTCACCTCAATAGATGACCTGGACTTCAATCTGTGTTATGATGTACATCTAAAAACTTTGCCAGTCTACCTAGGTTTCCAGTGGTGGTCACCTAGGAAATATAAACTGGGAAAACAATAGCCTGAGTACAATCACGTTTTTCCTCCACAAAAGTGCTCCAACAGATGGACCAACTCTATAGCTCTATCTGGGAAGGGATAATCTTTGAAATGTACATCTTAAAAACATTTGAGTTAGGAGCTTCTCTCACCTTCTTTGTGAAGAGTGAAGTTATGTATATGATCAGAGAGGAAAAGAATAAAAAAAAAAAAATTGAACATACTGCTTGAAATTGAGCTCTTTTTTTCCAGCAGAGTCTTGAAAACTTCAAGAATGGAGACTGTGCAGTGTTCTTGGGTAATTTGCTCTGGTGTTTCATCACCCTCTTGAAAGAACAAGTTGTTCCTGAACTCCACCTTGAACCTCCTAAACCTAGATTTTTGGCTATGACAAGATCATCCTTACTACATTGTATGTCTTACCTGAAAAAATTCTTAATGCTTATGCTGGTCAGCACTGATGAGGGAAAACAGAGAAACCTAAATTCTGATACCTATCCAAACTAGATCTTTTGAACTGGGTTCTCCACTACTAAATGTTTTAATATCCAGACTTGTAAACATTCTGAAATAAGTTTGTTCTTCCTAATAACACTGGGGGGGAGGGAGCTGTAAAATAATTACACAGTAATGTAATATGTAAAAATTATTTCTTCTTATGTGAACCTGGCAGTTTTCAACTGGGTTCTGGTTCATGTCCTAATGAATAAATAAATTTTTAAAAAAAAAGTCAACACGAGACATTTAGAATTCCTCTATATTTTTTCCTTTACTACCTTATTCACCAGCATATACTGTGTAGAATAGGGTAGTGAGGATGCTTTAGCAACATTTTGAGCATGATGGTTGTCCTCCTTAGTGCCATGAGAAGTAAAGCAGTTCTCTCTATTGAAATGTTAAGTTACATAATCAGAGGAAACATCTTGTATAACTAAATGTCACTTTTATGCAAATAACATAGGTAACTTAGCCAGCCAGACTCAGAGTTCTGAATGAAAAAGTGAAGTCGTTTTCACTCTTCAGTATTTGATCTAATTCATTACTGCTTAGTGGTACTTAAGATATAGCAGTGTTTCCCTTATTTCTCTACCAGTGTGAAACCTAACATGCTTTTCTTTCAGTTCGTAAGAAAGGAAAATTTCCAAGGCAATTGATGCTTAAAAGAAGAAAAGCTATCCTCTTCATTTTAATGACTGCTAAACCATATTACACCTTTTAATTAAACACAGGGAAAGCTGTTTTGAATTTCTTGTAATGACACAGAAGGCTAAACTCCTTTGTAAAAGGAAGTCTCATTAAAGTGTATTGGGTTGCTTTCATTTCAGTGCCTCGTTTTCAGAAGAGAAGAGACATAATTATTTTTGCTTGCAGTATAAATAGGACGCCAGCGCAATGCTCTTGGTGCTGGCAAGAACTGACGCTGCCATTGAAGTACCGCACATGATCCGAAGAGAGGAAGCACTGCCCACGCATAAAGGGCAAGGAGGTTAAATGTAACTATTTAGTCAATTTAAAAACAGGGGATCCTCAGAAAAATGTATGAGAATTGCTTCATCTGCAAGCTGTAAACAAACTTATCCTAGCAACAGGAATGTATTAAGAATTGTATTGACATAAACACTGTAACACTTGGATTTAATAATTGTGTGCTTAGTAAAAGTTTGGAAAGCATTTTCTTCAATGTGCTAAGTAGTACACTAGTGCAGAGATGCATCACCAGAAAAACTGTAGAAAGCAAACCAGGTCTTTTCCTTGAAGTTTCTAAGAACCTTAGGCTGGCGTTAACTAATAATCACACACAAAGTCAGTTATGTAAGTCAACAGGAAAATGCATAATCTTTTGCTAGCCTGCTCTGTAGTAGCTTATAGAACTTTTTCTCACTGCAGCCTTTTATTTCATAAATTAAGCTCATCACAGCAGCAGAGAGCTGTATAGTTTAAAAAAATAAATTTTCAAAAGACTGTAACCCCTTAATGGAGCATTATATATGCACAGGGGTATTTATTTACTGTTTTCCAGTATAATTCCGCTTGATGTGTTCCAGTCTACTTGTAGTGTATAGATCCATCTTGTACTTTTTTCATTATCTTCTTCCCTACAATTATATGACTTTCTGAAATTATTGTTTTTATGGGAAGTATGTTTATGATAAGTGTGTTAATCTAGCTTCTCCAGACTTTGTTAGTTAGGCTAGGCATCCTGTATAGCCAAACCTCTGCAATGAAAGTATTTTTTCAAGGTATTTATGCTATGGTACAGGATGGCATTTTTTTAATAGGCTTTCTCAAAAATACCTTTAAGTACTGTTCTCTTTAGTTAGATACACCAAGGTGACTCTGCAGAGGACTGTCCCCAGTTCTCTTTTGACAGCCCTTGTTACAAGGAAATCTGAAGTAGGCTCCTGACAAATACTAGTGGTGGTACTTTTTATCCTGGAGAGGTGCTGAGAGCTTTGCTGTTTTCCTACTGATCTGAACTGACTCTACGCGGAAGCCTATATATCACCAGAGCAAAAAATGATAGACACAACACGTCATCAATATTTTATTGAAATGCAGAATCCATGGGAGCTCCATGTGAGTTGTCCACATGATCGGTACTTTAGCGTGGAAAAGTAAGGAAAGTCATCAGAGATCTTGTATGTTTTCTAGAGATGCATATTGAACTCTTCTGACTGGAAGGGGAAAGAATAGAAAACACTGATGTGAGATTTATATGTTAAATGCCACTGAACTATGATTCTGCTCAGATTTGTTTCTGACAGCTGGAGTCTCTGTTTACAGCTTGTAGATAAAATGGACTTTCTAACAACTAAAGTGCTTTGTGTCTGTCACTGAAGCATTAATTGGTTTGATGATGTGCAGGTATTGCTAAACACTGGTTACAGGTCTCCAGCACAATACCAGTAAATCAAATCAGTGTTTACAGAAAGATAGCATTTTATGGAATTTAATTTCATTTATCAAAGGACACTTCCCACTTACAAAATGCTACAGTTCAATTTGATTGAAGAATAGCTGTATAGAGGACTTATAGCCGTTACTGACTAGTAACAGCTATCGAATAGCGGAAGTGTAATTGCAAGTTTGGGTATCTACCAGTAGCAAACAGGGCTGCATGCAATTTATTTACTTAAAAGACAATACCTTTGCTGGCTGGGGTCACTTTTCCACAAAGTAATCTTTAAAGTACATGAACACTAGTTAGACAGTAATTTAATACAAGCAATGCACAAGTCAGAAGGTGAAATAGCATTTCAACTGTATCTTAGATCAATGAAAGAAGGTCTTAAGTAAAATTATTCTGTTAGGTCAGACTAATTAAGGTCCAAGATCTACAAGCATGCAATTACTTCATACAAAGAGCAGAACCAAAGTACTTGAGAAGTCTGGTACACCTGACACACAGGTTTTGTTCTTACAACTATGAAAAGCAGTCTTAAATGCTCTAAATTTCTGTATCAAATTGAGAAAGGAACAAGGTTAATTTAGAAAAATAGCCTGTATTCTTTTAGTTGTTCTAAAGAGAAGGTAAAGGCTTTTGAATTAATGAAGCAAGCGTGTATTTAAAATTTAATTGAAATTGAAATGATAAATTAGTGTTATATTTCTTTTGAGCTTTTCATTAGCAGGATGGCATTCATACTTCTATTGACATATATAATTCCTATCAAAATAATTCTTTTGAACTCTTTTACAAGTTAAAAAAGAAAAATTGTATACTTGTGCTTTGGATAAAAGTATTTCTTTTACTACATGATCCTTTCCCAGGAGTGAATCGTACAGAAATTAAGATGCATAGTAGAAAGAAACCTTTCTGAGGCATCTTCTTGCTCCATGTTATTGTTTTCCATCTTATTTCTGTCCTTCACTTGATTTATCTTTAGTGAGAAAATAATGCAATTGCAACATGCTTCACTTCTACGTGCTCAATATGCAGAACTTGCACTGAAAACCTTGTGTAGACATGTACAGATCACCTCACTCAGCCGATACAAAATCAACTCTCCCTAGATTATTTATGACACTTTTCTTTAACTTGCTCTTAAAGCCTCCCAGGCAAGCTGGAAGACTGCAGGGTCTCCCTCTTTACTAGTAGGTCCATGTTATGCATTGGAAAACCTTGCTTCCTGCAATTTAAACTGATTGCTTATTATACTATCTGCTATAAAGATGGGGAACATATCTGTCCTTGCTTTTGACACAGTTAAACATTACCATTCTCTTCACTCGCTGCTCTTCCTTCACCTTCTGCCCTTTCAGTTAAGCAACTGTAAATTCTTTTCATTTCTCTTGACATAAAATCCTCAAAATTCTACTCTAGATAAGGTCGTTACCTGCTATTCAGGTTATGCTTACGTTTGAACTTTCTAGGATGATGTTTATTCTTTTGGTTTGTCTTTTAAGTAGCTCAGATTGAGTGTTGTATCCCTGTTGGGACAGTTTCAAAAGAAGGTGTGGTAAGCACACAGACCACTTCATGACTTGCTAGTTCAGGCACTTGCAAGAAGTTGGGAAATGCTGGTTACATTTGAAGGGAAGGGAGATGAATTTCTTCCACACCCTGGATCAATGCTGGAATTTATAGAGAAGAAAGGTATGATTGTTTGTACCTGTTGTGAGGTAGCTAAAAAGAAAGCTGTAAGAGTGCCAGACAAATGGACCCACTTGAAGGATTTAGGAAAAGGAAACTCTATTTTCTGGCCTCCTCTCACATTTTGAAAGTACTAGCTGGTAAAATTCTCAACCGTACCATCAATTGGACACCCATGAATATGTACAGAAGCGAATCTAGAGGTATGTAGGGAACTTTATTTTTATTTATTTTGTTGATTCCTTTAGAGGTTTTCCTAATTTAGACATTAGCTAAGGCTTGGGAGAGGTGCTTTTAATTTGGTATCTAAAATGTATCAAAGTCCTATTTTTAGCTTCCTGCTTTTGTATTGTTTATAGATCTAGACATAAATTTTGCTTTGTTTTGCTTTTTATCTGTAAATGAGATAAGGGAAGTGCTGGATGATTTAATAAAGCTTGATATGCTCACTTAGTCCAGTAATGGGGTTGTATGACTATCCTTCTTACAGCTCCACTGAAGTGGTTGGTCGAATACTGGGACATTTCTTCACCCTTTGTCACATTCACTGCCACAAACTTGCCAGATATGTCTCTTTTTTCAGCTGATGTATCAATTTGCTCTTATGTTTGTTGTCTATTATTTTAAGTGACCACACATATGCTCCAAGGGTTTTTTGCTCATAAATCTTAATAACAATTACTATAAACATCACCGCTCTTTGTCAGAGAGCTTGTAGGAAGCTGTTTTTGACATTATTGGGTTAACATATTACAGAGCTTCTTCATTAGGTCTGTGCTGCCACTGTACAGAGGA
>VYZV01017106.1:0-19409 GCA_013401275.1 Pandion haliaetus | reverse complement strand
CAGCCAGCTGAAAACTCAGCAAGAGTTAATACTTGCATCCTCAAACTCCCTAACAGTATTCATGAGCACATGGAAAGATCTCTCTATGTTCTTATTGAGGGGCTTCTCTTACCTTTAACTTCTGAATTAAATAGTCAGTTTCTTCACTACTCTATTGCTAGTTCAGTTTATATACAACTAGTTCCCTCCCACTAGTAAGTTTTTAGAGCAGGTGAAAAATCCAATTCACACAGTGCCATCTCTTCCCCTCATCCCTTTCCTCTCCCCTATTTGTATCTCTATGGGCCAAACACATGCTGGAAATCAAGCAGAAATCAGAAGGAATACCTATTTCAGCCTAGCAAGTTTTCAGCATGCTACAAACATAAGAGCCAATTAGTATCCCAATGCATGCTGAGCCTCAGAAATAATTACCTCCAAACTCTACACCTCTCAGCATCTCCATATTATCTCATGACAGAATTGTAGCAAAATTATATCATCTTGGGCATAAACAATGCAAAACAGGTAGAAAACTTTACTCTAATATGCTAGAAAGTCAAAAGATAAACAAAAAAAAAACCCTCAGTAAGAATTCATGTTAATCTTTTCATCCAAAGAAAGCTAATTTGCCTTCATCTAGTTTTGAAATGTTGTTGTTAAAACACCAACTTGATTTTCCTTCCAATTATTATTTATTACCCATGAAAAATACAAGCTACATCTCATCCATAGTATGCTTAAGCATTGCTAAAAATGAAGGAGAATTAATTTGCTTGGAGTTTTTTTTTTTAGACATTATTATGAAAATTAAAATTACTATTCAAAATGTACAATGACTTATTGAATAGACAATTCAAAACTATGAACTGCCATATTGCTCAAAAATTGGTACAGCTATTATGCCCACTGAACAAGGTAACATAACACCAGCCTCAAAAGTACCCAAACCCAACAGGATTCACCTAAAGTGCTAGCTTACCAGCAGAAAAAGTGCTTGCCTAATGTGAAATATAGCTTGAACACAACAAAGAAAAAAATCAGACAATTTTAATAGAACTTTTAGGAAATTGAAAAATAAAACCTGATAAAGAATGGTCAGAAAGATGCATTCATGGGTTGAAGGTGTGTAAAGTGACACACATGGAAACATAGCACTCTGCAAGAATGTTGCCAGGTTTAGGAAACTCGAGACCACACTCCTCTGGCAGGATAGGCAGTAAAACAAGGATAGGGAACAGAGAAAAAAAAGGATGAAAAGCGCAATACTGAAGTCTGAAGAGGATCAAACAACCTGAATAAAATTACATGGAAGTGGTATCCTGAGATACAACAACCACATCCTGCCAATGTCGCTATATAGATATTAAGAGGTATGAGAGCCTATCAAGAGATACGGATGTGGTGCTATCAGAAACATGGGAATCTTTTCGTTTAGTTGAGAGATCCAGCTCATCTAAAGAACAAACTCTCTCAGTTACCTTCAAGTTTGGCCCTGACATACTTCAGTTCTTCCATTGTTTATCCACGAGCCACCTCTAGCACACAAGGATTGCTAATAGGTTGGTAGTATTCCAAGGTTTTAATGAAATGGTCATTTGCAATAGATTAAGTTATTCTGTACTGAAGTTATATTGGATTATTCTGTAGAGCATGGTTTGTAGTCTGCAGTTCCTTATAAGAAGTGAAGTGCTATGCCCAGTTTGTGCAATTTTTTCAGTCACTCCTGACCAAGGTAGAAGCTGAGTGATTTAGCCAAGAGGTCTTCAGGTCCCAAAAGCAAACTGGAAGAACAGAAGAAAAATATTTATACTACGTGTGAGGGAGAAAGAGGGCTGTAAACCCAGGTCCTCACTGCAAAGTAACTGGAGACAACCAAAAATGTATCCAAAGAACATTGAATTTAAAACCAAGAAGAGAGAGAAAAGCAAGAAAGCTTTCAGTAAATCAGCCATTCTGTTTCTCAGCTTTCAAACTGTTTCAAGACTTGCCAACTCACTTGCCTTGAGTGTTCCGCAACATATGAATAAATTCTCAAAGCACCAAAATTTAGAGTGGGGAGGGAAATAAGCAATGCCTATGCTGATCACAGAGATGGGCTCCTGCTCATGAGCTACTTTTACAATTTGCTTAACAAATGGCTCAGAAAGAGACCCCACTCTAGAGAAGTATTTATTTCAAAGAATACTCAGTCACAATGCCAATTCTATATTAACATGCATTCCTTGATTGATGTGCCCACTTAACATAGAAACTGAGAAAAATGTTAAGAGATTTTAAAAGAAATCAAACTGCATATGATTTAAACAGTCAGGCTATGAAACCAGCCTAGTTCAATCACCAAGTTTCTAATAATGGAATGCCATTAAATATTGGAACAGCAGAAGAGTGGAAGTCTGAACGTAGAACCAGTCAGAGGATGGACAGCCACTATGTCACAAATAACATTTTAGCTTAATCATGACCAGAGGAGCTCCACATGTGATCACCCTCCTCCTGTTTCATTTGCATTCAGTGAATACCATCACATGAACATTACAGAATACAGTCCAGGCATTTTTTTTCTGTGATTAAATGCACATTAGTAGATTTATGCTTTGCCCCAATTCACAACTGCTATTCATAAACCAATGCTACAGGAATCATCTGGCTTGTTACGAAATAGTGTGAAACCAACAGCATGTCTCAGTTTTTCCTCTCAACATTTAAGCAAAGTCCCCAAATAAGATTCATCAGATTTGTGACAATCTCTAATTTCATTTTGCTCACAAATAAAGAGAAAGAAAGGCACAAATAAATATAATAGAACCAAAATATTTGTATTATTCAAACTCCTGTTATATTCCTTGCAAGCATTCCAAGTGGTGTTCAAAATTATACAGATGGAAATGTACTTAGGCGGTTAAAGCTTAGGACTTGATCAGAAAGAATTCAATATTTTAGCTATATCAAAGGAGATATTACTTGCTAATATTTAGAACCAAACCACAACTAACTACATGGAAGCATCTAGTATAAAATCAAAACCCACAAACAAGTAAGTCATGGTCAATAACCTCTTCTTTCTCTTTCCCTTGTTCTTCTTCATGAAAAGATTTACTTTATTGCAAAAAGAAAAAAGATCAGAAGCTATACATATTCTGAACAAAGATGTATAAAAGCCACTCCAATAAAGCAACAGACCTTCCAAAATTTAAGAGCACAAGAGCCTCTTAAGACTACATTGTTCCATTGTTTGCTGCTGTGTTCTGCAAAAGACAGTTCTGCCATGATTTTGAGAAGAAGAAAGAAATCTTGTGGAAAAAAAAAATCTTTAACTCTGTAGCTTCTTGTGTACCAGCCCTTGTATACAACCATGTGACTAAATAATGAGGAAAAACCACATTGGTTTGCATTTCTTCAGGAGATAGTCTAAAACCAAAAGCAGTTTATATGCAGGCTGGTCAGTAACACAGTATTTATGGATGCAGCTATCAGAAGGGTTTAACAAAAGAAAGTTTTTAGTACCACTGTTAGAATACAAACCCTGGTACTATTCTACCCAGTGAGCAGGTTTTCTTGATTAATTTAAGACACAACACAGATGAAGTTTACTTGTGATAAGAGTTTTGTAGTCTGGCACTTCGAACTATTTTTTTCAGAACAGAAAGATATTTGTCTCCTCTCCTTTGTTGAGCAAATTCAGAACACCTGGTGACCAAGTTGCTAATTTGCCTTCAATTAACATCCATGCATTTTCAAATTATCTACTTGCAAATCCCAGGAATTTCCAGCTTGTCCAATTAGCATGTTACAATTTTGATTCAGCTCCCTGCTGTTCAAGCCTAAGCAACCGGTTTTGCCACTGAGGAACTTCCCCTTCTTATATGTGAATTAAAGGTCTGGTAATTCACATATTCAGCCATAATTCAGACAATGTAAAAGAAGAGTGAAAAAAAACCCCTGTCTGATTAAGTATAATCATATGCTTTCTCCAGTGTCAGAGGACTCCCTAGTCCCATATCAGGGCTTTCATATAACAAAAAGCAAGCTGAAGGAGCACTATCTAGAAAAATACTATTTCCATTTCCTGCAAAGCCAGTTTTATGTATTCCTTCAGCACCCCCACTCCTAATAAAGGAAAACAACACTTAGAAGTGTGTGTGTGGGGGAGTGTTCATAAACACTAATAGGATCACAGCTCAAGTGATGGGTCTTCGGTGTACAGGAAAAATTGTGTAACATTTTCAGCTCCCTGGGGTGTTTCTTACACACTCTTTAACTGCGGTAGGTTTTTCCCCATTTCTTTCTCCCATCGTCTCCACTTTCCTTCCTGGACACTCCAGTTGTCCACAGTTATTTCTTAATATGAACAGTTCTAGTGCTCATCATCCATCTAATATGGCTATGTGGTCATGTGAACTTCATCATAAACTTTGCAGATGATATGAACTTACCTGATGATGTGCCCTTTTCTTGCTGTGGAATTCCTTCCAGACTCAAAATCTCTCTTTCTGTAGTAACCTAAGCTGCCTCCCAGCCAAAAGGTGCACAAAACCCAAAGTTGTATAGCTCATTTCTGATTACCCCAAACTTATTTTTTTTTTCCAATATTATTGCACTACCTCTATTGAATGAAAAAGTTATCCTGGAACTTTCTTAGGGCCAAGAACCATTAAAATTTGAGATGTCAAGGTCATGAGCAAAGATTTCTACTCTGCTGCTTAAATTGCATCAACGACTATGACCTTTAGCATTCTCATTATATGGCTTTATTCTACTGACCATAACAAATTATCTACTGGAGCAACTACAGAGCAGAGAGAAGCTACAGATCAAACATCCTGCAAACAAGTGCAACAAAAGAGGTACCAAGTAAGGATATAATCTGCATGGCAAACATCCTGTTAACTCTTTCGCTTCCCACTATCAGACATAAACTGTTCAACAAGTAAAACCATAATATATGCAGAGTTTCACTTAGCACCATCCCGAGTCCCACATAATAAATTTTTTGCTAAATTCTGCCTTATAAAAAAAATTCCCACAACTTGAAAAGCACATTCAGTACTAAAATACCACTAAAATATCTTAATCCTGTTTATATGGAAATTACACCAAGGAGCCCCAGCACAGCTTCCTTTAAGCAGACAGCAGTAGTGCTGTCATGTACTGTTAAATGCCTACAGGAAAAGAAGTGAGAGAGAACGCTATACCCGGTTGCAAATTCAGGGGAATGTAGGAGCATTGCTACTTGCCAAACATGCCACAGGCAAACACAGCTTTCAGAGATAAAAACCTGAAGATACATGCAGCAGCTGTAAACTACGAAGTACGCTTATCTTTATAGGCATGCTATACCTAGCAAGTTATATTTAGGTGCCAAAATGAAATGCAATGGTATTTTGAAAGCATCTTGAGCTGCTTTCTTCACTGGCATGAAACAGCATGACTTCCTGACCTCAAAACCATCTTGCTGATGTACATCCGATAAGAAAATGACTGCTGATGGGGCTTTATTATTGTTGTTTGTGTTTTCTTCTCATAAGAGTTTTCAAGCGAACATGTTCTTCAAAAATATTTTTTTTTCTTACTGAAGGAGCACTGTATCTCAGAAACTCTATATTTTTATATTTAGTCATAAGGAAAGTTCCACAAAATAGTAAATTTCCTCATTTCCTAACCTGATTATATGAAGTACAAAAATTTCATCCCTAGTTTGGTTCTATATGCTGGTATTTTGATGTTTAAGAATCTGCCTTCTGAAGTCAGCAGAAGAAAAACACCAGGTGCCACAAAAAACACACCACTCTTGATTTACAGCAGAATCAATAGCAATAAAAAGATACCTGATAAACTCTAGCCAACACTGGGATGGACAGGTGCTGCATTATGAGTAGTAGTTTCAGTTTGTCATTATATGCTGAGGAAGTGTTTAGCTCAGTATTTTAATTCCTTTTAGAACAACTGGCACTTGCTTCACATGAAGTGAAGAAAATATTAAAAATATGTTGTAGTGAAGTACATGGTTTTACTCACAAAATCTAAATACAAAGCACCACAGGGCACACACATCATGTCAGAAATGTAAGTGGTTTTACCATGCCAGTGCATGTTTAGGAAGTAACTCAGATTTAAGCATAGCAAGGAACATACTCTGAGCACACAACCATTCAATCCAAACATCTCAGTGCTTTTTCTGCATTTGAGGAAGCAGGAACTAACCCTACAAAACACACCACACCTGGCTGCAAAGTAACATTATTACCTATATTAACAGACAGGTGCATAAGAGCCTTTAGGAAAATTTACACGTCCCCCTGCTCAAAGTAATAGTAACATATACAAAGTCCTTCTGTTCCAGGGATTTATTTTTTTAAATCTCCATGTACTAATATCCCATGCCCTGTTTCTAATCCTAAACAGAACACCATTTGTCTTTTGATCCTTGGGTCTTCTGGGGGGGTTACAATTTTGAAAGGATGAAGCTTGCCATCTCCCTCAGTGTGGCCATAAGCTGCTTTTAGATATGCTCTCACAAGGAGGAGCATGGCAAGAGCTCACCAGTATCCCTTTGGAGTCCCAGCCCTGCTCTATCCATGGGTTTCCTCCCAGGCACCATCTGCTCCGGAGTCTGAGGAGCTAAGAAAGAGGGCTCGCTATCACAACAGCCCCAGCTTTGCCAAAGGGTCTTTATTCCATCCGTGAGACCACAGACTTCAAAAGACTTGATGCAAAACACAGTTCAGCAGCAGCCCCAGGTCTTTTAATCTCCCCACAGAGCTGGGAGAAGAGCACACTTTTCTGAAGTCTTTGATCAAATTTTAATAGTTAAATAACACTGGCTGAGCTTTTGTCCCTTCATAATTTGAGTGGTAAGCGACCATAAGTCATTCTGATAAAAGGAAAAAGTAGGGCTCATACACTATCAAATTCACACTAAAACTGGCCTGCATGATATAAAAGGGATTCATAAAGCAGAGCTGGCAATTGTTTTGCCCAGGCCCAATCAAAGCAGCGGTCAAGCAGAACCATGCATTATCTGGTCAATGAATGTACACACACAAGTACTAATCGTTTTTTCCTAACTGTATTGGCATAAGCACAAGAAAAAGGAAATACATCTTACAGTTACCTTGCCACCGCTACTGAAGTGATGATCAAGACCTTTAGCTGGCACAAATGGATTTAGATATAGGGTTTGACCACATAGCTCAGAGTTTTGCTTTTTTTATGGTTCAGCAACAGAGTTTCTAAAATTTGCTTATTTCATTATTTGCTACTGTTAAACTAAACCTAATCCGAGATGTACATCAAGCATAACAATAATCAGTGGCAGTCATTATTCATTTAAACAGTCATAACAGGTCATTTAACAAAACACAACATCTGAAACTAAATCTCTCTGCACAGAGCGGATGATATGAATAGCAACTAACACATGAATAAAAAAAAAATCTGAAGGAAAGCCACAAAGCAATTAATGAAGAAAATAATTCCCTCTTGGATATTTTGACTAGCTATGTGTGAGTAATTTAGTCACTGAATTACCCACTCAGATCTACTGCTCAGTGACAGTGGCTTGTAAAAACTACTCCAGGTGTTGAAATAGAGCATTTAAATACTAAGCTAGTAAATATTCAAGTGTCCCTCCACGATCGATTGATTTTTATTTTACGTATGTATATAACCAAAAAGTAGTATGTATGTAATATCTTCCACGGGTTTGTTTTTTTTTTTTTAAGAAAAATTTTCAATATTCCACAGTTTTTGTAGAGCTCCTCAGAAGTCACTTTCCCTATTCCAGTTTCTTATTAGCTTACATGCCAAAAGGCAAAAGCAAGAATCTCAGCTGTAAATCAGAGAAGGTTAATTCTTTTGAAGAAGTCTGACACAAGAAACACTCATATAGAATATAGATTGAAGGTTGAAATTATATACTCAACCAGTGAAAAATTACATTATCACAGCTGAGAGGCTGGCTGGCTCAAAGGCCAACTCCACTTTAGACACTTCTGTTGTAAAGTGAAAGAGCCACTTGTAAAAACAGAATCTTTAGCAATGTTTCTGCGCCAGTGACAGAAGATCATTTAACAGCTTTTAAAATATATTTTCATTAGAAAAATGTAATTTCTATGGAAAACACATTTCTTATGGAAAAATAAAGCATGTCTTTCTTTGCAGCAATATACACTTGTTATTCCTGGTTATTAGATCAACTAATTGTGTTCTTTTTTGTGGCGTAAGACTTAATTTCAACCTGTTGTATTTTAGCTTACTAAAGAAAAAAAAAAAATCTTGTACCTTCAGGACAAAGCATCAGTGGTCTACAGACCTTGTCACCAAATGGACACCATGACAAAAATATTCCTGACTTCAATCCAACATTGATGGGCCAATTCAAATAAATTCTATGGTAATGCTATCCTACGTATAATGTTCTATGTAACACAGAAGTTCATTCTTTCATGAAACCATGAACTTTCTCTTGTTCATTGTTCTCCAAAATGAAAGTTTACTCTGTAAAAACTTCAGCTCTTCACAGAGGAGCTAAAGTAGTACTGGTTTTTATCTTCCCAAAGCTACATTCAAAAACTACCCAGTGAGTATGACCTTATTTTATTTGTCTCATAAGTTCTGTTTACAACTATTCTCGAGGGCAGGGGGAAGAGATTTTTCATGTATTAGGAAAACTTCTCAGGCATTTTGTACAGAAAAAAAAAGCATCGGAATCAGCTGCAACTATACAGCACCAGTGTGATCCTGCTACATCTCAAACTCAGAATCATGTGAGAAACTTCAGTTTAGATTGCACTTTGTTTCAGTGAAGTCTTGTTCTCCCTCTCCTTGAGGCTCATTAGCCAGTGATCTCGAGGATGCTAATGACTAGTGTACTACAGGTAAAGGTATTTTTCATATTAAAAAAAAGCATTGGCCATTTTCATTAGTGATCCTATTATTTTCTCTGATGAGTGCACCTGAAAACTCATTGTTCTAGTTGAACTGGCCTGGCTCCAATGCTTTACACGCTCCCCTCAAATATACATACACACTGATGAGACCCGCTCAAGCCTTCTCTTCCTTAGGCTAAGCAGTCCCAGCTCTCTCTGCCTTTCCTCATAAGAGAGATGCTCCAGTCCTTTCATCATCGCACTAGCACTTCACTAGACTCTCTACAGTAGCTCCATATCTCTCCTGTACTGGGGAGCCCAGAACCAGACACAGTACCCAGCCTTCGCAGTCTGAATAGAGGGAAAAGATGACCTCTTTCAGCCTACTGGCAATGCTCGTCCTAATGCAGCCCAGAATACCGTTTAGCCTTCTTTGTTGCAAGGGTGCATTATGTAACACAACTTACACATTACATGCTTTTCTTTGTGGATGCCTATATGGAGTCATTTAGGCTTCAAAAGCCAGGAAACAGGCCACATGGAAGTCCTTCCATGTGAAAAGAACTTGGCCTAAACCTCACAAAAATCATATACTTTTATTTAACACTAAGATTTGAAGGCTAGATAATATGAGGCAATCACAAAGTGGTGTACTTCACCGAAACTGAAGAACAACGCAGAAAGGTTTCTCCCAAGTTTGGTCTTGATATTAGCATGTACGCTCCATCATGATGTTATTCCACCCCACTGTGAGACAGGTCTATATAAATAACATTCAATATATCATTATCTTCCCAGACTGCTTTTGTAAAATTTGAATGATATTTTATGAACATGTTTTATTTACTACACAGCTAGGTAGGTGGAAATATATACATTTTAAAATACAAAACAATACAACAAAGGGGAATTCTGAGGATTTAAAACATTTGCATCGCAACATTTACTTGGTTAAATATATATGGCTAAGAGTGAATGGTCTCCTTTTAGACCTTTCTTTATTAAAGCATTAGTTCCTTTTGCTGCTTCTTCTTATGCCAGTTCCTACCCTGTGTTGATAGTAACATTTTTTGCCACTGCTGATGGATTCAAATATATTTTTGTTTGAGCAAATAACAGAAAATATTTAGTGCTATCTAATTAGATATCAAAGCTGCTCTTTCTTGTTAACCATGCACACACACCAGTGTAATAGAGCTGTTCCTAGAAAATCCAGAACATTTTAAATTTAAGAACATTTTGAGACTTCATACTCAACTACTCTCAGGAAGGGTTTTTCTCTGTCAAGAACAACAAAAAATAAGCTTAGTAAAAATAGCACATTCAGAGAGAAGCAACAGAATGAGTGACCCTGCACTGTGAAGCAGTCCACTTCGATTCTGTATACGATGCAGTTACAGCCATGGCTGTTCTTCATATGCAAATTACCATATAAAGTATGACAGTTGTACTGAAATAATGGCTCAGAAATCAGTTTTGTTTTTTAAGTGTTTCTACAACGTGTAATGTAAGTATCAGCTAGCTGGCCACAAGTAAGTGGAATCAGCACACATGAACTGTTCACTCCCCCCAAAAAGATATTACGTACATATATTTATATAGATATACACACACATGCACACAACAGATATCTTTTCTGCCTACAGCAATTTGCAAAAATCTTATTTGTTTACAGGGAGTTGATCATCTGCAATAGCGGATGCAGTGGAGTTGATTAGATTTTATAAATTTGCTCACTTGCTAATTAGGATAATGTATCTGCTAGCTCCAGATCCTCAGCTAGCAGCCTTCTTACTTAATGGAGACTACAAGGCTGTGCCCTTAAACTGTAGCAGTTTAAATTAGCTGAGCAGAGCTAAAAGCCAGTCAAGGAATGATTAGGTGGAAGATATGCTGGGGTTATTAAACTAAACAGACTGAAAATTCCCATCTGCTCTACAAAGACCTTGAAAAGCTGCAGGAAACTCTTTGATGTTCTCTATCACGGATGCAGAAGTGCTTCACTGAACGGCTACAGCCATCTACCCATGGTATTATCACACATAGCTCCTTTCAGAGGTCACTGTTATAGACAAGCACTAGGTTTAAGCCTTCAGGACTGTCTTTCCAAACATATTTTGTGACACAGCTTCACTCTGGAACTGCCTTGCTTGTGATGTCTAGGTTATGTTGCTGCAACATCCTCTGCTTTGGGCCATGTCGTGGTTTCAGCCCAGCCGGTAACAAAGTACCACGCAGCCGCTGGCTCACTCCTCCCGCCCCTCTCTGGTGGGATGGGCAGGAGAATCAGAAAGGAGAAAAGAAAAAAAAACGGAACCTCGTGGGTTGAGATAAGGACAGTTTACTGGGGGGACAACACAAGGAGAAGTTACAACAACAACGGTACTAACTGTAGAATATACAAAACAAGTGATGCACAGTGCAACTGCTCACCACCCGGAACCCAACGCTCTGCCACTTCCCCCACCGAGAGCAGAGAGCTCCCCGCAGCCCGCTCCCCATTTATATACTGAGCATGATGTCACATGGTATGGAATAGCTCCTTGGCTAGCTCAGGTCAGCTGTCCTGGCTGTGTCCCCTCCCAGGTTCCTGGGAAAATTAACCCTATCCCAACTGAACCCAGGACAAGCCACTACTAAATAATATTCACATGTTCAGACTTGAGTTACCTTTAAAACCAGCTGAAACAATTCCCAAGGCTGTTTCATGCTTGCCACATTCTGCAACCTGTGCTCTTTAAAAAATAACCATACTAAAACAGAGCACTAAAATATCCAAGTAACCCACTGAATCCTGCCTTCCTCACATTGCCTTAGGTCACCACAGTTAAAGATACTAAGCATCTTATGCCATAACTTTAAAACAAAAGTGTATTTAAAGTATTTCTTTCCCCAGTGGGAGGCAAAAAAATAACAACAGGCTTTCTCTTGGCCTTTTGTAGGAAACTTAAGCAGCAATTCTTTCAGCCACTCCTGCCCCAGCTCCCGCTCTTTGTTGGCTCAAGTTTTCCAGTATTGCTGGCCAATCTAAAAAGACTGGGACGAAAATCTAATTTCAAATACAAAGACACAAGAAGCCTGCAGTCACTCTTTTATGGACAGATTTTCTGTTATTAATGTACATTAAAAGTAGGGAAGCAAATAACAGGCACCAGAACAGGTGACCCAGCTTAGCAGAAGGAGAGGCAAATCACCTTACATCTTCCCTTCCCAAACATCCATCCAGCTAACAAGCAATCCACACTAGGATTAGGCATATCAGGTGTTTTCCATCTAAAACAGGAGTGAACTGTAACTGAGGCAATTAAGCTTTACTTAGGGCATGCTATAAAAGCAGCTTTCTCTGTAGGGTATCTTCAAGAGAGGCAGTAGCCCATTCAACTAGGACTGCTTTACACAGTTTTTTGCTTTCAAAGCCTTTATTTATTGAGAGTAGGAGTAGTTGATAAAGGGATTCCTTCATTTGTGTTATTTCTTTAGTTGTTAGACTGCACTAAATCTTTTTCTTCTCTATTATTCAGAGCTTGGAAGTTTAGGTGCAAGTACCACATAAATGCAAAACAATTATTTTAACACAAGAAAGTCCCAGAGCTTATGTTTGTGCTCACTTAGCAAAAAGTCACACACAATTTTTTTTTTTTTTAAATATTATTTTTTCTTTTACTGCAGCAAACCTTAGTGTTCCATGCTGCAGTCTGCTTGCTGACAGAACCGATGGGATTATGTGGAGAATGACAGCCAGCTGGAGCCCTGGATAGAAGCTACAATACCTCTCAAAACATGAGCTGCAGATGTTAAAGACAGGACCACAGTAATAATTTTAGGAGTGCACTAGCAAAATGCACCATCATTTGCTTAATTAGAGGATTTCTGCAATTACAAGTTTATAAAAACAATCCAACTTTTTTACACAAAATTGTAAAAAAGTTTAAAATGTGCTTTTTGGTTCAAAACTAAAATTTTACTTCTATGTTAGCTTGTATAAATTAAGTATGGTGGTTTACATACACATTTGGGTTCATTTCTTTGTGTCAGCCGTTATAATGTCAGAACAACATTTGAACACAGGACATTAACAAGAAACTGCAATAATTTGTGACAAAACAGCATACAGCTCTATATTCTCCTCTACCATTATGTGGGGTTCTTTTCTGACAGGGTGCAGCAGAACAACTGTTTTGTCTCAAAAAAAAAAAAAAGAATTTCAATCTTGAACCATCTACTTCACGCCTTCCAAAGTCACATAGCCTGTAGTACATTGTAATGATACATGCTGCAAAGCACAAGAAAAACCTAGGGAAAAACTGCAGCAAGCACTTCAGCAAAACTTCAAGAGTTCACAGTTGCATCTGATATAAATAAAGGAAGTTCCTTAATCTTCCCAGATTTTTATGCTTGCTAACTCTTTTCACCTGACAGCTAGCTATAGGGGTGGTCTACTCTTGGTCTGCTTCCTAGGGCATTCTTCCTTTGAAAATATCAAAACATTTTTGTGGCTTGGTGTCTGTACAGTGCAACAGTGACTACACTGGCCAGTTCTCCTCCATATTTACCTCTGTGTTAGCTATGCTTCCTAGCCTCTTCCCTGCCTAACACAAAACTGGTCTGAACAGCTGAGCATAGAGCACTGAATTCCACTTCCTTTCACTATGAGTAAACGGGTAAGACCTGAAGGGCTCATACAAAGTACTAAAGATGTTCAGATCTGAAAAACTAATTAAATAGGAATTATTTTGTGACAGTTCAAAATCCATTGTTATTGTTTGGGTCTTGCTGATGTTTCTGACACTGAAGACGGCTGCTGATGGGAAAGCATACACTATTTATAAATGATGCTTCATCACATAGTTCAAGCACTCATTGCTTTTGCTATAAACATATGAAACTCTCTTCACATTTAAACAGCAGCTTAATTCCACCCACTTAATCTGGAATGGTGCCCAAGCAAGTAGAAAGAGAGTCAGGATAAATGTGCGTGTATTATCCTAGTCACAAGCATTTTCTTCCATTCAGTACTGTTCCTTAGCTACACCCAACCATATTAAAGTTTTTATGTTCTTGCATAGCTGAGTATGGATGGTTTTGAACTACTTTCACATGAAAATTTTCAGTATTCTGAAGAGCTGAACTAGTGCTTCTCTCTCCACTTGTAGGAGCAGTAGGTTTTTGTTTCTTGAAAAAAGCCACAAAATAAACACATAACCACCAAGAAGGAAGCACTACCCGGCTCATTCCCAACACAACACAATTGTAGCTCTGAGAAAAGCAGCAATCAGGTACTTTTATGAAAAATCCTTTGGCTTCTAAGGCAACGAAGCTTACCTTTTGAGAAGAGTACAATTAATGCCTCGTGACTAGCCCTTATCGCTTTCTTTAAGGAGAGTTTTAACACATCTCTTCTTACTGCTAGGACTCACCAACTCCACTCTCCCACTCAACAAAAACACTTCTGAGCCATACACACACGTTTTACACATGTTTTAACAAGCTCTGTGAGACAGGCTGTTTTCCTAGCCTATGCAGAAAGTAACACCTCAGGAAAAGACTTTCTGTCCTCAAGGGCAGGCCCAGCACAGCAGGGAAAGCAGAACTGCCATGCGACAGGCACCACAGCTCTTTATTGCTGTTCAGTCTCAGAAAGCATTTGTGGACCTTGCTATTTGCTCTTAAGATGGTCGCAGGATCTGACTCCCACATTTTATTTCTTATAAATCAACTTCTCTATCACTTATTCCTGCCCTTCCCAGCTTACTTCAGAAGCACACTAAAGTTTCTTAGACACTTACCTGTAAATCTCTGCCTGCTCCTGCCCTTCCTGAGCCGGGAGGGTGGTGGTGAAAAAGGTGAAATGTTGTAGAGGATTACAGCCATACCTGATACACTCCCTCACAAAAAAGCTCCCAGTCAGGACTAACAAACAGCAAGAGACCACCTGTCTGCCATTAAAAGCTGATGGAGAAATGTGCCACAGGTGTGTTGCTGGCTGCAGCCTGGGGGCCTTTCCGTGCCACAGAGCCCAAAATCAGGCCTCCAGCCACCCCTGCCTCAGTGAGAGCCCCTCTTGTCACTCAGCCCTAACGAGACAAATCAGTGATTACAGCTGTGGCAGCCCAGGGGCCATGGCTCCCTCCTCACCACGATGGCCAGCCCAGCTGGCCTGGCAGCAGCAGGAAGCTGGAGTCCTATTTTAGCAAATAAGAATATGCTTTAAGAGAACATTAGAGGTGATACAGTCATGATGGTACGCGTTAGTATCCACTACCTGTCAAATATCATTATTTTAGTAGTATATTGAGGTTTTTTTTCTGTCAGCCTGGCTGCTATGTGCTGGGCTGCAGAGGCATCCTTGCTGCGTGCTTGGTGCTGGTTTTCTGGCACTGGCATCTCAGAGGTGACATCTCCCATCACCAAGGACAGAAAATGCTGCTTCCAGGGAAGCAGACGTAGCAGAGATGGATAGGATCAGCAAAGCAGCAGCAGAAATGGTCACCTGAGAAAGCAGTTCATACAGCAGCTGAGCGCAGGGGACGCTCATCCCCTTCCTCACCTGCCTTTCCCTAAAAAGAGCATTACCTGCATCAAGTCAGGCTCTAGAAGGCACATCCCTGGTTCTTCAGAGGGTAATTTGATTTATTATTATACTGAAACCAGGAACAACATGTAAGTGAATGCAGGGAGGGAAAATCTGTTGACTGGCTTTGCTGTGTTATTTAAAACTCCAGGCCCAGGTGTGCCCTTCCAAGCACACAGCATTTCCAGTGCTGGGATACGCAGGATGTAGGGGCTCGATTAGCACTGTAGTCCTGATGCAGCAAAGTACTTAACACGTATTTAACTTTAAACACATGAAGAGTCACAGTGACTTACTCAGATCTACTGAAGTGAAATAAGTTAATGACATGCGTAAGCATCCTGTGTCACCCAGAGCTGAACACTTCTGCTCCTGGTGGGATCAGGCTTCACATCCCCTCCCCTCCACGTGGATTTCAGAGCTCTTGGAAAATGGGAGAGATGCACTTTGCACTGCTGCTGTGCTGCCTGTAGCAAAGTACTGCTTCCCATAGGGGTGGCAAATCTCATGGTTTATTTACAAATTAAGAAACAACATGACCTACAGTAATGTTCACACAGTGCATAGGTATTGAATAACTCAGGATAAGACGACTGCTAAACTATATTCTGTATAAACTATAATATGCATTCAGGTAAAAGCCAAAAGACCCAGCTTAACCCAGTGGAACTATTACAATTATGTCTTGACCTAGAAGAAAACAAGGAAGATCTTAAGATATTTAATAGAGATTCACTAACATTTCCTCAGTGAGGACATACTGTCAGGTCAAAATCTTTACTTTCTTGGGACCAAATTCACCACTGCTGCAGCAACAGCTGGTCTCCTGTGTATCCATGTAAGACCACAGGTGAAAAATTTGTCGGGAGCAAACATTTCTGTAGGACGCAAAGATGTGTTACAATAAACCTGTTTCAAGATTTTAGTTATCTCATGAAACAAACATGTTTTGGAGTAAATGCACTTGCACTTGAAATCAAGAGCAAAAATGCCTTTAATTTCAGAATTACCTGGGCTTGATACTACAGAACTCAGATATATATTTGCTGATAAAAATGCCATTGCGTTAATGTAATTAGATATACTTGATTATATAATAACTTAAATGAATGCTGCTGGGTTTTCTTGCTTTTTTTTCCAACCGTAAGTGCAACGATACCGCTCTGAGTTGAAATACCACCTCTGCAGAGTTTCTGTAACATGATTTCTGATCCAGTGCTGCTACTACTGCCGCAATGACTAAACCAGACAGAATCAATGCATTATAAGGTCAACTCCCTGTCCTATGACTTTCTTAAAAGCCTAAGGCTAAGAATTTAAAGGCCTAAGAAGAATTTAAGGTCCTAAATTTAAAAATTTAAGGACCTAAAGTGAGACATGGGGAAACTTTATTAGTGCTCCCAAGGGCCAAAGCAAGCCAGGTAGACTGATTTCCCTTACTTGAAAGTAAATGGAGGAAAAGTTAATGGAACAAAAGAAGCTCCTCAAGACCACTTAGCATATTGTTATAAATTCATGCCAAGTCTACAGAATCTGCAGCATAGACAATGTGAAACTGTGCCATCTCTGGGAATTAAGAGGCAGTCTTGCCTGAAAGGGACACTTCTAGCCACACACTCATTGCTGAAGGTGTGGGAATAACGGGATGACATACGAAGACTTCCCACGTATTAGAGAGGTAAAAATGAGTCTTTCCTCTCAGCTCATATTGGTCTTGAGCCTGTTGTTATCTTTACGCCGATGGTAAGAAACTATTGACCCCTTGGCATGGTGCAGTAGACTAGAAGCTTGAAGTGATTAGACAGTTCTGGTTTTCAATAGAAGCACGAGCTTCTTTCCTGAAAAACATACAGCATGTCATGCTGGTATGTGCTCTGTTACATATTGTGGTTTAAGATAGATAAAAGCATGAGTATTTTACCAGCAAGTAGTGAATGTCTGGATCTTGCTGTCACAGGAGGATGCAGAGACAGTGTCAGGGAATTGAAAAAGGGATTAAACAAATTCTTGGGCAACAGGTTCTAAAATGGATATTAAAAAATTGGGTAGGGACGTTCCCTTGAACGTCCCTAATGTAAAAATTATGAATGCTGTGAAAGCATGAGGGCAATGGACCATATAAAATGACCTACCTTGCGAGCTAAATATCCTCTGCCTAGGGAGCGTCTGCTATTTCCACTGCTGAAGACTTACTACTGGACTAGATGGACCATGTGCTCATCCATTTGGGCTTTTTTGTTTGTTTGTTTGATGGACAGTGACATGAGAATAAACATCACCCCAAATAACAGTTTAATAACATAACAGCAGATTTCTGTGGGTGGGGATTTTGATTATCATTCAAAAATAAGCAATTTACAGAAACTGTATGTATTTTAAAACAAATATGATTGCCAAACCCAAATCATTAATAACTGTGAAAATTCCAGGATAGATAACTAAGCAAAAGAATAACTATATTAATATAAGCAGGGATTTGAGAATGTATGATATTATCTTATGGACCTTGAAAATTGGAAATTGACCTTGACATTAAAATTTAGAGTAATGTCTTTAGTATGCCTGCTCCTCGTGGTGTTGGACTTCATATTTTCTACTCACAGTAACTATTTATATTCATCCTCATTTTATTTTCCTGTCCTTCTTTCCTTGAAATAAATAACATGCTAAAATAACAAAAGAAATGGTTTAGTTTATAATTACTCTCAATCATAGGCTGTGCAGTAATTTCACAACGAAACTGATACCAAAATTCATATACTCTGCAGCATGACAGAGCAGAGAGAGATTTTGTATCTAGCCAAAGCTTATGAATTTCTCATTCAAAAAAAGGTTCTCTTACACTCAATTACCTTGAAATGCAGCATTCTTCTTTTATTTTAAAAACATTCTTCTTTTATTTTAAGAACATGCTGTGGTTTTCATAACCAAGGAGTGATTCTTATTACTAAAACAGCCAGGCACACAATCCAACTCTTACTGAGGTCCAGTGATACAAACTCTATTATAGGAATTATATTTCTATTACTTTATTAAAAATGAAGTAAACA
Source organism: Pandion haliaetus (assembly GCA_013401275.1). Lineage (NCBI taxonomy): Eukaryota > Metazoa > Chordata > Aves > Accipitriformes > Pandionidae > Pandion > Pandion haliaetus. The sequence goes on along the minus strand of VYZV01017106.1, from coordinate 939 downwards.
GAGAATCAACGTTGTCTTTTATTATGGGTGATTGGCTTTTGAGATGGCAGAGCAAACTCAGGTGCCCGAATTATAGAAAAGGGAATAAGTCCTTTAACAGTTGCTGTCCATTTTTCTGTTAAGCAAAGGGTGGATTGTTCAATCTGCCTACTTTGCATGGCTCAAACAACACAAAATGAATTAATTGCAACCATAGAGCATCTCTTTCTCTGGGGACTCTGCCAAACACTGGACTGATGCTGGAGACATCATGTCTACAGATTTCCTTAATGAGAATATTTGTCAGAGAAAGAGGCCAGGTATGCTTCAGCGTATGGAATGTATGTTTTTACCTATTAGTAGGTATTTGTATTCTTTTTTTGAGGTCCTATGGCAAATGGCTTTATCACAGAGAAGTGCTTCTTTTCATTAGATATCAGATCTAGCTATACATGAGATACTCACTCACATTTTTAATTTTAATATTTACATTTTATTCTACCTAACCTCATAAATAAAATATCTCTTTAAAAAGACAGTATTTTACCTTTAAGCCTAATATATCATTTTTGGAAGTCAGAGGCAAATTGCCAGAGGTATTCATTTACAGCAATTAAGAAATTGTCTGCACACTCAGAGTGATGAATAGACTGATTAGTGCCTTGCAGTTTTGCATTCTACCAAAACTGAGTTCTTAGCCTAAGTCTGTCAGAAATCCTCTGCATTTATCACAGGGATTATTTGTCCTCACTGAAACTGGATGTTGCCGTAAAAATTGAATCACTGAATCATTAGGAAATTACCCAGGATCACTTGATTAAATGATACAATATAGATTAAGAAAATAGACTTTTTTCACAGTAGTTACTAACAACTATGGTGACACAGGTGGCCACAGAGCTCTTTAGTAATAAAACAGTTTTACTAAAAGCGAACAATAATTCTTACTACTTTTGACAT
>VYZV01017097.1:18639-31991 GCA_013401275.1 Pandion haliaetus | reverse complement strand
GGAAAGGAAAAACCCAAACAATATGAAAGATTTTTTTTTTTTTATGCCATTTACCCACATTTATCCTCTACAGAGGGTCAAAAGGCAAAAGAGGGCATTGAATCGATTGAAAAATTTCAGAATCCCATGAAAAGATAAATAAAGTATAATTCACCCAAGTAATTCAGGCACAAAATAAAAATATTTAAAGCTTCTGGACATGAGCAAAACAGTTGCCTTTCATGTGTAATTGTGTAAACCTTCTGTTTTCAAGGGAGCTAAGCAACCAGCCAGCAATAATTAGGCTCCTGAAAGACAAGTAGCAAGGCATACAGGACCTGAAACGATGACTTTTTCCAATTCCCCAGGGAACCGTTTTCACCGGGGGGAAATACTCTATAAATAATTCTCCATCTGGAAATCCACTAGCCCTACTCTCTTTTCCCCCCTGAAGTGAGATGCTCCAGAATCAGATCTTATCAGCAGAGGGAGTCTTTTCCTCTAACACAGAGATCAGCATGCATCTGGCTTTCTGAAGATACCAAAAACACACAGGCACGATGGGCAAAATTAAACAGGCACACTAAACAGTAAAATATTTAAGTGTGGGCTGGACCTTCTAATAAGCTTTATGAGTAATACAGATATGATAAAAACAGGCAGAGCAACACCTAACTGTTTTGCATAGAGCAAATACCTTGCCCTCAACACATTACAAGGTTAGACAGGTCACAGGATGGGAAATGGGACACAGCAAAGGTCAAAATCCATCAGTACAGGGAAAACAGACTACACCAAAGAGTCTATCTGTAGTCCACATACAGGTACAACACTCCCATTTACTACTTTAGCTTTAATTTAATCCTGTTCTTTCAGCTCATGTTGGGATTAGTAACAGCTCCTTTAACAAAAATGTCCTCTACTGAGCAGACCTCACTAGAGTCGTGAGGGATGCCAGCCTGAAAAGCATGTCCTGTAGCCTGGAAACAGACCTCTGGTGCTGGCCAGCAGTTCAGTTGGGGCATTTAATAAACCCTACAAATTGTGTCTAATACTGGGACAGAGAATTAAAGCAGTCCTTCCCCTCCAACAGCATTTTATTTAACTTGCATGAACCTATCCTATGCTTTTAATCTGGAGTGTTTCTAGATGGCGAGAATTCAGAGATCCCAATGTTTGTAACTCTCATAAAGGCCGGGAAAAGTACTGACAAATGGAGACGTTTGGATTTGTGTTCCTACAGAACCCAGATATACAACATGAAGACATAAAAGGCTCAGATTACAAGCCACTATTTAAATTTTTTTTATTTCAATAACTTTACCCAGAGCATAAGTTTTAATGGTTCACGGTCAAAGCAGAAGGCTGGATCACATGGGCTCTGCAACAGTCTGTTCTGAACTGGTTTTGTTCAATGCTTTTATTAACAGAACAGATAAAGGAATGCAGCATATGTTTGTTACATCTGCAAACAATACGAAAGCAGGATGCAACTGCAACTCTGTTGGAGGTCAAGATTAGAATTCAGAACAATCCTAACATGTCAGATCAGGCCAATAAAAAAAGATGTAATTCAATGGAAGAGGAGCAAGGTAACCCAATTCAGCAGGATTAATCAACTACACATACAGAAAATGACTGGGTAGGTAGCAGTTCTTCAAAAAACGATGTGGGAGGTTATACTGGATCACAGGCTGAACATGAGTCAACAGTATCATACTGTTAAAGAAAAAAAGCAATCATCACATTAGATAAATCAACTGGAGTATTGCCTGCAAAACAGGCAAAGTAATCCTCCTTGTCCGTTCAGCACTGCCAGACTTGGCTGGCATAGTCAGATCAACTTGGGGCAACAAGCTAGTACCAACGATTAAGGTCTCAAGAGAAGGGAGACCAGGCACAACACATGAAAGGGAACAAATGAGCGGTTCAGCCTACAGAGGCGGAAAAAAAATATTTTCAAGGTGGGGGAAGGCAACAACTGTTCTCTATGAGATAAATAGCAACAAGTTTAAATTGCATCAAGAGAGCTTCAGCTTAAACACAAAGAAAGGAAAGGGAAGCAATATAATATATTGGCTGTGGTCCCTGTGACTGGATCTTCACAACCACACCAGGGACAAACCTATTACAAAGGAGCTGCTCATGCCTTGAGGAACGAGCACGCATTAGACATCCTCTTGAGTTCCTCCAGCCGTATTTTTCTATGAGTCCATGAAACACCAACAAACAGATTGTAACGAGCAGGTCCAGGTAATATCACCATGGCCAGAAGCACCTACAGGGCAGATATCAAACAGCCAGGGTTGATTTATACAGAGTTATCTATTAGTCACCACTGACTATATCAGGAACAAATATTAAATTTTATGCTTTAAACTAGTCCTGACTTGCACTTTTTCAAGTGCAACCATTTCTTTATTTTCTAACATCTTCACAAGCTCGTTTTGTGATGCTTTTACTTCATATACTATTAATCCCAATATGCTTTTCCTGCTACATGGTGAAGTAACAAACGTTTGTTTCACTGACCTGCCTTTTATTATTCTCTAGACACGAATCGACAGAGCGAACTGATACATAGCTTTGTATGGAACAACTTTTGTAACCTTGACTATTTATCTTCGGATAATTGCTATATTCATAACTATTTTAAAGACAATTTTGTTTAATAAGGATTGGAATTGCTACTAGACAAACTCAGTATAAGAAAATTCTAGGCTAAAAGTAATTTTTTGACTAACCTGTGAACTGCTACAAAATTGTCATTTATAATAGGCATAGTAATAGCCTTAATGATTGCAGTGCTTCTGGCTGATTGGCTCATTTCAAAGCAGAAAGGGCTTTTTTTTTTTTTTTTCCTCCTTCATGGGTGGCCCATACATATCTTCAGGGCCCTTGGAGAAGCTTCCAACATTCCCACTGTGCATTCCACATAGTGGCTGCTATTACCATGCTAATGTTAATAGGCTGTAGCTTATGTGACCCCTCCTAGCAGCAGCTATTGCACAGCGTAACTAGCAGAGTGCTGAATTACTGCCACTGGCTCTCTATTACAAAACGCTGGCAAGTGGTGAGGAACAGTGGCAGGAAAGTAGCGAGGGCAAAGCAAAAAATAATTAAAATTTTGTATTGGAAGGCAGCAGAAAGCAGGAGTCTAAACAGGCTGGCAAAGAGAGACGCTGAAGCCTGGGGTCATGAGGCATGGGGCAGCAAGAGCAGCTGAAAGTCGCTGTTTCCAATGACAGTGCAGCCCATATGCCAGAACATTTGCCACTTCTCTTTCCCTCTGTGCAACTGCAATGCAAAATTAATAAATAAATTAGGGACAATGAATATAAGCAAGAAAAATAAAGCCAGTGGCAAAAAGAAATCTTGTTCAACCCAACTATTTTTTATATTGCAGAAAACTTGCTTGGGAAAGATTCTGCTGAAAGAAGTGAAGCAGCCAGTACTAATGACAAATATTTTGGGAAAACAGAAACTCCGTATGTTCTCCTTTTATTCTACTAAAAATAAAGAGGAAACCAAGTGCTTTTTGAATTCAAGTGTAACGTTTCCTTACGCCAGGAGACAAAACTATGCCAAAGTTAAGTCTGGACATTAATGGAAGCCAACAGCAGAATGCTGGTGCCTGGTGTTTCAATTATTCTCTCTTTAGAGGTTATGCTTGTAAGAAGTTACAGAAACACAATTTCCCTGTAAGGATCACTTTTTGCAGGCGGTTGCAATGTTTTTATTTAAAGCTATTTGATCTGTATTTGCAGAAGAGCTCAGGTCATCTCTGTGCCTTATCACATATTCACCCATAAAGTGTTTCACAGGATCACAACACAGCGGAGGCTGGAAGGCAACCTCTGCAAAGCATCTCGTCCAAGCCTCTGCTCAACGCAGGGTGAGCCAGAGCCGGCTCCAGGACTGTGTCCAGTTGGGTTCTGAGTATCTCCAAGGGCAGAGACTCCACACCACCTCTGAGCAACCTCTTCCAGTGTCTGACAATCCTCACACTGAAAGTTGCTTCCCACGTTTCAGCGGAATGTCCCGCATTTCAGTTTGTGCCCATTTCCTTTTGCCCTTTCTCTGTGCACCACTGAGCAGAGCCTGCCTCCATCATCTCTACACCCTCCTGTGATGTATTTACACACAATGATAAAGTCTCCCCAAGACTGCTCTTCTCCAGGCTAAACAATCCCAGGTCTCTCAGCCTTTCCTTTCAGAAATACTAATAAATAAAATATTTAAACAAAACACGAAAACCAATATATCACAGCATACCCAGCAGTAAGAAAATCTTCCAATGGCACGGCTGGCCAAAGACACTTCTGAGCTTTACCTGAAAAAACAACACTGGGGCTGAGGGCATCATTTAAGCACCGAAAGGAAAATTGAATGTGAAGCAAAAGTGCTCTTCAAAACCATTGGCTAGTGCACAAAAGGCTTCCATACACAAAAAACAATACAGATCAAATCCATCAAGCCAGCATAAATTCCTATGGCAGTGCTCAAGATCAGGCTCATGGAGAAATCTGTCTCTAGTCACTGGCACAGGTTCATCTCAAAACCCTCGTCAAACCATTCCAAACTGCAGTTCCTAGAGGCAAGTATTGGTCTATTTTTCAAACACCACTTTCTGGTCTTAGTTCTTGCTATTTCCACTTGCCTAAAAATAAATAAGTAGGTTTTATACAGGAATGGCACTAATTCTGAATATACCAGTAACCTCAAATCAAACAGAAACGCCATGCTTTCCCTACGTTACTCAAAGTCATTCTATTATACAAAAAAATATATAAGAAGCAGATTTCCAATGAAATCCTATCCTCTGTAGTTCTAATCTCTTCCTGCCCTTCAATATGACTTTTAAGTATTATCTATACTATTAAAATACTCTGAGCTATGCATATGGCCCATTCTACTGTCAAACTAAGTACTTTACCAGCTTTAGTTTGCAATGAAATAAGATACCTCTAGAAAAACATTAAACTCATTTCCACAGTAGAAATTAAGGCAGGAGGAGGCTTGCACATAAGTATCAATGAAATTAGGCGATGAGAACTGGCATTAGGTCAATGAAAATTAAGCAAGAAAATATTTCACTGCTAGAATAAGTAAGTTTCATTTACCACATGCAAAAAAACAGAATTTCCAGAACGCTTTCAGTATCTGCTCTGCGAGATCAGAGCTCATGAGTTCTTTCAGCGACAGTCAGTTTCTGAACAAAGAAGTGACTTTAAAATTAAATTTTCTAATCTTAAAAGACCTAACATTATCCATTTGTAATCCAAAACAACAGGTATTTCACAATAAATAAATTGATACTGTTCTAGACATGGTTTATTTCCTAGAAGCCCAAGCATAAATAAAGAAATGAATAAATTATTAAACAGAGATTGGTGTTTCATTTTCTTCCTTAATATCTATTTGTTTAGAGTGCCTGATTTGAAGCAGCCCAATTCTTTTCACACACAAACTCCTGAAAAAAAAGAGAAGAGCTTCAAGTCTGTTGTTGGAGAAGCTGATTTATTCAGATAAAAATCAGTTAGCTCTGCAGAATACAGCAAAAAGTAATTTTACTTGGGTTTAAGGAATTTGGTTCAAAGCTCTGATCTAGAAAGCAATATATACAGTCATTAAACAGTGTAAGGGGATTAACTCTACACAGTGTTATTGACTACTCTGGTCTCATTAACTGCAATTTTATTTAGATAAAAATGTCATCTTAAACATCATTTCTGTGTCAGAAGTTAGATCTGAAGAATAACATTAAAAATAAATATGCATCAACAGTTCCCTGATCTGCGGCAGCTCTTTCTGGGGTCTCCCCTGGAACTCATGATTGAAATTACGGTTTTGATTTGCAACATGCCCATCAAGAGGAACTCCTTTTAAAAGAAGTTGTCCTGTGGAATGGGAGAAGAGTTTTCTGAGAGGCAGCTTCATTGGAGCGTGTACAAGCTTAACATCGAAAGCTGAAGTCTGCCTGCCTCTTTCTCCTCCAAGAAAGGAACAAAGAAATGTTAGGAAAAGAGTTCTGGGTTCCTGGTGGACTTTTGCCTACTTTCAGATTTTACTAGGGAACTGTGAAGCTAATTATGTGTATGGTAACTTCAGTAACTGCTTTTCATGCAGAGTCACAGACCAGAAAATAATGAAAGCATGAATGGAAAGTCCCTCCCTCTGTCTTTTAAACTTGGAGCAGCTCAACGAAGGCACTGGATATTTCTGCAGGCTGCAGCAGAGCTTCCGTACTGCTATGAGGACTGAGCAACCCCCAAGGGATGCTCAAAAACCCCACCAAACACCAGAAAAAATCCCAACATTCCTCATGGCCTTTGCTTCCAAAAACACCCGTACGACACACCAAAGGGCACTTGGAAGAGGGAGGCATGCCACGGTGCACAGGCGGCACTGCAGACACCCTGCATGTCCTGCGGCCGCAGGCGGGACGACTTCGGGATGGAGCATCCTCCCAAGCACGCTTCGGAGGCAGAACTTGGCCTGCAGAAGCCTTTGGGAACCGAGATCCTACCAGAATTAACAGCAGCTGGGTACCTGTGTGGTTTTTGGACTCTAGACCCATGAAAAGCGAGAAGCCAAATGTGCAGACAGGCAGAATGTCCCCATTAGCCAATTCACATATTGGGGCCACACAACACTGCAGATAACGCACTCACTTGCTAGGATACTGTTTGTTACCCCGAGGGCATGCTCCATCCCTCTGGGCACTTAGGAAAGCTATTACTATTCCTCCTGAAAGATGTGTCTTGTGCTTTTGCAGGGGCCAAATTTCATCCATGCAGTACTGTTTTGGGGCTGTATGATTATTTTCAAGTAGAGCTGTTAGTACATTTCACTAACACACTCCACATTCAATTTCCTGTATTACCTTAACCACAAGAATACAGTCAATTTACCCCCGAAAGGAGGTACAGTGTATATCCCTAGTTATTACTACATGAATTACCAGTAACCAGACTCAAACATAGTTTGCAAAGGCTTGCTCAGGTTCTCCCCCCCTCCGCCCTTTTTTTTTTTTTTTATTTTAATGTTCACTTCTACATTATCCATGAAGATTTGGAGTGTTGGGTTTTTTTGGTCTATCTGTTCTATGCTTTCTAAACAGCATTCACAGCCTTCCTAAGTTTTACTATAGGAAGTGATGAGGGCTGAATACAATGGAGGTTTTGAAACTTCAGTGGGGAGAACAAAAAGCTTTGACCATGAAGAACAACACCCTACCTCTAAAAAACTTAGGAGATATGGCCTCCATACTGAATTCTTATGAAAAAAACCAGGTATTTCAGTAAAGTTTTCATGTATTTTATTTGTTTTTAACAAAAAAACCTAGTAAAACTCCTAGTATGGAAGCAATTACATTTTTATACATTTGCACGAAGCTTGGCTACCTCTGGTTTCATACACTTGCTTAAAGCAGAACATGCTGGCAGTTTATTCATCTTCCCGTATGAAAATAAACTGTGCTTCCACGCACTTCTACCCAAACGTAACTGCCTACACAAGCGAAGTTATTCTGCTACATCAGTATAGGCACTATTTAGGATGGGCAACAGAAACATGAATCACTGCAGATGAAGAAATGCACAGAAAAACAAAAAAGGGGCTGTACAGTTCAACCGCTTACGTTGTCTCCTGATTGTAGGAACAGCTATGAGTTATGTTGTTTAGCTGTATTTTTGAGAGGTGACCTGCTATAACTGTGATGGTACTAGGATGGAAAAATAATGCATTTAACACTATGATGTCATTCCACCCACTACCAGTTGCCACGGTCTCACAGCATGCCAGTAAAACTTGAATTTCTAATTTAGAAAAATGTGTTGGGGGTTTTTTTAATTACAATCTTCAAAAATTTTACAAAAATGGAAAAGAGCATAAAGCCAGTATCAAGAGTATCAGCCCCCCTTAGACCTTATTGTATATCACTTTTAGCATCCTACTCCTTATTTCTCTCCTTCCCCAAGAGGCCACTAGTTGTCATCATCATTCCCATACACCTGAGTTAACACCCAGGGATCAGACCCCCTGAGTCAGTCCTGAAATGCCTTCAGTGCAGTACTGCAGGACATTGCTCCCCACCCCTCAGGACCAATGATCTCACCATTTTAAGTTAACATTAATAATTAACAAAGAAAAAGATACCTGTGCCTAATTGTCCTCTGCCATACTTCAAGCTTATGAGATTTTTCCTTAGGCTAAAGAGAAAAATAGTTAACGATCCTATTTTAAACATTATCATGCATCAGTGATCAAGACTAAGTTTATTATCCTGCAAACAACAACAAAAATGAAAAAATGTATCAGATTACACCCCAGTAACTTTTATTAAGAGATGCACTGGCTCCACAAATCAACTCAGCTAATACCCCATCACCAGGCTACAGTGTTGGCAATGATGTGTAATATGTGGTATTTGTGGCACTACTGGGGAAAACTATTTTAAGTCTAATTAACATGAAATTTTTAGAATACAGATGCTTTTCATTTATACATAAAACAAAATGCCGTGACATTTCTCCCATCCATTTATCATAAACAAGTTAATTACTGTGTAACAAATAGCTCCTGCTAGAATCTGTATGTTTTGAGGATGTTAGATAGCTGACTCAGGCAAATAAGATGAACCACAAAGTAGTAGTTAATAGATTATGGCATACTTATAATAAAACAATGACTCTGTAAAAGCTCTTGTTGTCAAATTAAGGCTAAGCTATTTCCATTGGAATAAGTCAATTATAAGCAGTCATTATCTGTTTAACTTGATTCAAACCTAGAATACTATAAGCACTTTCATTTGGATACATTCATAACACTGCATACATTTGAGAGCTGGGTATTACAAAGCTTAAAAGGGAAATGCTGGCTTTATTGCCACACAGCTTATCCCCAAAACACGTAACATCTAAACTTCCCAATACCAGCTGAAGTTCACCACTATGCTGAGGTCTACATACAACCTTATTTATGACTAACAACCCTGTAGGCAGCATAAACCATCCCAGGACTCCGCACATCTCCTTCCTAAGGACAAAGGGAGGATTACACAGCATAAAGACTTTACATTTGCTCACTGGAATCCCCCGAGAGCCATCTGAACTACATAGACGCTTTCCCGCCCCCAACCCCATGAAAGCACTGCCAGGTGAATTCCTACCTACTTTTTTTCAGGCAAACAGTCCCATTTGGCCTGAAGATGAATTACTGAATGCTGATGAATAAGATGGTGGTAGCTGGCAGCAAAGCTTTGCGTGGTAAGATGGTGTGAAATAGTACATATGTCAATCTATCAAACATGATAATGTAAGCAATCTGAACCCATTTTTGGTCTGAACTATTGTACAATACTTCACCCAGATGGAAGAAAGAGATAAACATTTTATGCTTCAGACACATCAAGTGTTAGGAAGTAAAATTAAACCTAAACTGGAAAACTACCAATTTTACATGCTAGAGTATATATAAAGAACAACAGAAGCATGAAGAAGAATTTTATGCCCCCAGATTTTCTCCCCCATTATTGTACAAATTAGTGATTAATTTGTTTCCTATGATGAACAGCAGCATGTATTTGACTGTAGATTAAAAGGTGTAAAGACAATAGTTTACTCATTAGCAAATACAGCATTTGCACTTTTTTTTTCTTTCTCCTTCAGTTGACAAAATGCTTACAAATCATTTTAACTCGTGACAATGTTATCAGGACATAAATCTTACAAGTGGTGCACGCATACATAATAACCCGAGGGCCAGTTCAGCCCTAAATCAGAGGCAGGTTTGCTATGATTAATGTAAATCTACAATTGGCCCCTAATGGATAAAATTAAATAGAAATATATGTTCGTTCAAATCAACTTGACAGCCTATCTAAATATAATTTCCTATTTAAAAATTATCAGTTAAAACTGAAGTGACAGCCACTATGTTGTCTTCAAAGTCATTCCTAGCTAACTCCTCTAAACAGACCTTCTGCTCCATCCCTATTGTCCACCTACATAAACACACAGCACAATTTATCAAGCACTAAACTGCAAAAAATACTCCTCTGAGCAAATATAAGAATGACACTGTTTTCTACAGTATTTGGAGGACATTGTTTATCAAATAATTTCCAAGGCTAAAAAGCATGAAATCTACTCAGTTTACAGACTGACCTGTAAAGCCTTACAGTGTATACATTTGGGAAAAATTGCTACTAAATATGTAAACAATTGGTCTCTTCATGTGTTGCTATATTCTTGGGCTTGTCTATATAAATCCTTATTTGGTCATCTTTCAAACTAAAAATAAACTCCCCAACGTCTACTAGTTGATGCCAGGCCAGTCAAGAGAATTCCTGAACAGCAAAACTAGGACAACTGGGCTCAGAAACAAAACCGATTGCCAACTCCTGTAGAGAAAAATGTCCAGTCCTGGATTCTGCTGAAGCCAGAAAGAATACCGACAACTCTCCCTTTCTTTCGAGAAAAATCAAAGTAACAGAGCAGGTGTTTGCTCTGGAGGAAGACAGAAATCCCAGCTTTCTGGCAGAGACACATGCATGTAAGTAAATGTACTCAAGAGAAAGTAGCAAAGGGTTTATAAACCCTCGAGCAGCCCATCAAGTCCTGATGCACTCCCCAACTTCCACAATATACCATGTTTTTAGAACTGCTATTAACATCCACCAATGGTTAGTAATTTAACTCAAGAAGAGTGCTGGGGGGGCAGGGGGAGAGGATTTTGATCTTCAAAAATTCTCTTGGAATAAAACAATGATTTTCTGCATCATGCAAATATAAAGTTTAATTATTTTTCACTTGAAAGGGAGACAGATCAATACACAGGATAATCTATTGTTATTTGGATTACAAAAACGTCTTAGAGTTTACAATCACAAAAGTGGTTATAATCCTGCAATTACTATAAAGCTAATTGGTAGTTTCTTTTTGCCTGTGTTTTCATGTTGTCAGTGGGGCAGTAATGAAAATGAATGCCACATTTGTGAACAGAATGTCTGTAGGCTTGTTTACCACATTTCCAACAACAACGTCTGCTTTATCATGCATTTCAAAGCAGAGATAATTTAAGGATCTTTGCATTTCATACATAAAAATACTTTCTAAAATATCAAATGTAGAGTTCCTTCAGACAGGGTGGGAGTGGGAGACTTAAAGTGAAGCGATGACCTCGCATACTACAGGCGAACAATCCACCTGAAGCAGACAGCACGCGGACTTTGAATCATTCATCTGTATTCAAAACTGCGCTCAGGTAAACCACTTAGTGTTTCATCCTCCTACAAACATAATTCTGCAGACAATTTCACCATCAAAACCAGCATCTTTAAGCCTCCTTTCACCTCCCAAAAATAAAATTATTGCAGAACCTATTAAGCTTTTTATTCCACTTACCTTTGAGTAACTTCTGCCCTTCCATGATGTTTTGGGAGACGAATGCTGTGTAGTCTTCTTCTGAAAAACCAGGCTTGCATGTGGGTCTAACTGTAAGATCCCCATTGTGTGCCTGCAAAAACAAAACAAGGAAAACACACACCATGACTTTTGTCATTTGGGAAAGTGTTTTGCACCCAGTGACTAGGTGTTTAGGCAGGGACAAACCTGAACAGGAAAGCAGTTGCAGTTAGAAACCGCTTGTGCTAAAGTGCCTATCTACTGGAGTGCATCCATACTGTAGCTTCAAAAATAAAACCTGCCAGAAAATAGTTGCCTGACTACAATAGAGAGCATTGTTTGTAAGAAGGCTGGGATACTGGGCACTGTCAGAAGAGGGGAGGAAACAAAGAGCAGCAATTCATCAAGGCGAGCTGTGCTTGCACTGGAGCCACGCAAAGGCCCGATGCTGCAACATCCAAATCACTGAGTTTTGCTACTGAGAATCTGGGCAAGCCCCAGGACCGGAGGAGGAGAAACACCTCAGCTCGCAGCAGCCTCAGGAGCTCATGACCAGCTAAAGTCCTCTTCCTTCCCCTTCGCCCTGCAGCAGCCTGCAAGGCTCTGCCTGCTGCTGCCTCTGCGTCCCCCCCAGGCTCTGCACTTCCCCTGGCAGTGGGGAGGGATGGAGGGGACAGAGGGGATGCCCAATCAAAAAAGTAACAATGCCACTGAATAGCACAGCCCCACACACAACCTGCCAGGATCCAGGGGAAAACATCCAGCTAAATACTTAGCCGCTCCGCTGCAACTTTGGACTATGCAGCAAGGCACCAGCCCCTGCCACAGGGACAGGTTAGTCCAGTCATGGTAGTCCAGGCTCCTTGGGATGGGGTACACATTCCCCAGCAAGGAAGGTCCCAGACCCCAACTCCAGCCAACTCACTGAAAGCACATAAGCCAATGATTTATGCCTAACAAGTGCCAGGTGATTTATGCACCAACAAGTGCTGGTGGCAAGGGATTTCTAACACTCTTGGACTGTCAGCAGGGCTAGCCAGAGCATTGCTTAGCAATGCAAGCTGCACCTCCAACGCTTCCAGTCCCAGCAGCGCAGGCTGATGCCAAGGGACCGGGAGAGTCACTTCCCCAAGAAAGTGCAACTCCAGGCGTGCACCTGCCTCCCCGGGGAGAGAAGCACAGCTCCCCCGGGCTCCCCGAAACACTCCTGGACATGGACGATGCTGCATTACAGAGAGAGAGAGAGAGACAGAAGGGAAGAGAAGCGAAGGGTCCTTTTGCACGAGCTTAGTAAGCAGAAAGCAAGCCAACGTGCTCTGCTAAAAATCACGCTCGGGAGACGGATGCCAGCTACTGCATGGGAAGCACAAGGAAGCAGCGGCTCTGTGGACTCTGACCACCGCTGGCAAGATGTTGCCATTAGGAAACATTTCAAAGGGTCTGACTGAACATAATAGGCTTTGAATCTGAAATCACCCAATTATTGTAACGGCACTCGCTAGATGAGAGCGCATCGGGGCTCCTTCTGCACACCCACCGGCCTCCCGAGGGCTCAGACTCGGGACATCTTTGCAGATTCAACTTGGCACGGGGGATTCAGACAGAAAAATAAGCGACTCGTGTTCCTGCAGCCAGTCCACCACGAAATACAGCAGCCGCCCCGCTCGCACCGTAACACTGCAGCCACGCGTTCAGGCATTTGTTGATGTTCTGCAGATATCCCTTAATTTGGGGGGGAGGGGGGTGGCGTGGAAACCCTAAAGCCCCCAAAGTTTTTAGACCATTAGCCCCCAGCAGGGTTCGGGCCCCCTCGCTGTCTTTACGGGCTCGTAAAAATAAAAAGTTAAAGGCACCGCCACGGCAAAGAAGGGACGCCTGGCAGGGAGCGGGCAGCGCTGCGCGGCCGCGCTGGGGCGCGGAGGCTCCGCCGGGGCGCGCAGAGCTCCGCGGGCGGAGCGGCACCGC
>VYZV01017097.1:4117-18114 GCA_013401275.1 Pandion haliaetus | reverse complement strand
CGCCGGCCCCGCGGCGCGCGGGCGGGCACGCGCCGCCTTAAAGGGACAGGCACCGCCCCGCCGCGGCGGGGGTGTCGGTGGTGTCGCCGCTTCTCTCGGCCCCCTGCGGGGGCTCCGCGGGGAGGAATGCGGGCGGTGGGGAGCGGGAGTTCCGCGGCCGAGCAGGGCAACGCCGGGAGCTGGGGCTCGCCTGTCCCGAGAACACACTTACATGTCCAAAGTCGAAAAACTAGCATATTCGGGGAAAGAAACCAGCGTATCCAGGGGAGAGGTGTATCCTCTGAGGAAAAAAAATAGCCTAGCCGGTGAGGAAAAAAGTAGCATACCCGGGGGAAAACTAATATATCCAGCGGTAAGGTGTACCCAGTGGGGAAAAAACTAACACGTCCAAGTGAAAAACAAGTGTATCCAGTGAGGAAAAACTAGCATGTCCACAGGACAGACACACGCCCGTGGGATGATGAGCGTATCCAGTGAGGAAAGCATAGCCTGGGCTGTGAGGAAAAGGTTGCATGTGCGGGGAGTAGCACATCTGCAGGAAAGGTTAACGTATCGGGGATGAAGAAACTAGTACATGCCAAGAAGAAAAACTAGCCTACCTGCAGAGAGAAAAAACTGACACCTGAGGAAACCACAGCCCCGCCATGACAGGGACGCGCTCCTTCACCCACAGAGGCTTTTGCTGAAATACCGCCTTGTTTGGGAGGGAAAGGCCTGGCAGGGCGGCCGGTGCCGCGATGCCGGCAGGGACCCGGGGGGGTTTGCAGAGCTGTGATGTTTGTGTCTGGGTGGGCTTTGGGCAGGCAGGCGATGGGGGTGCGGGTCAATGAGCACCCCGGTTCAGGCTCTGCGCTCGCGTTAATCAAACCTTGGGCGGGAAGAGGGGAGGGCACCGCAGGTGTCTTCCTGAGAGGAGAACTGTTTGGGTGAACGGCAGTTTCAGGATCAGGTAGAAGAATGGGTGGTTGCCTGAACTAGATCTTAGTCGTGTAGGTGAGCCAGTCTGAGCCCGGCCCTTCTTTTCTCAGAGGAAAACAGGCATGTCAGGCCTAGTCCATGTTCACATCAGTAGCAGGTAAAGCTAACTCCACTAAACTAGATGTTTTCTGGTATAAAAATAAAGGCGGATCAAAACAGGACCAGAAAGCGAAACTTAAGCCAGTGTTGTTTTCACAGAAAACTGAAAATGGAAAGCAGCGGTTTCGAGTGCTAAGTATGGCTCCTGCTATTTTCCTACAGCGTGACCCTGGCATCCAAATATGATCTTTTTCCTTTCTGAATGCAGCTCAACGCCACAAATAGGAGTTCTCAGGCATGTATATTTTGTGCATATAAATCCAACAACTATTTGCATAAATAGATGCATACTATCTGATGTACGTGCAAAATCAGACATCGCAGCTGAAAAATCTGGCATTAAACTATTCTGTTAGATTCACGCATTTCCAAAGGAATGAGACACATAAATCCACTGACTGCATCTTTCGCTATTGAGTAGATTTAATAGCATTGTGTTAATACCTAGAGATGTTAGCAAAGAACTGAGACCTCATTGTATTAAGCTCTGTAGACACAAATAATGGAAAGATTGTTCCTGCCCCACCAATTTACAGTCTTAGTGGATTATGGGGTTCATTTTGGTTTTAAACTAGTGTTTCTGAGTTTGTTATATAACATCAAATAAATCCCATCATTATATTGAATTTACTGTATACCCCTTTTTATGAAGCACTGTCACAAAGGCCGAAATAATCCATCAAGTGACATTATCATAGCAAAAACAAATCCTAATATGTATATATATAAAATCTAAATTTGTTCCTTTTATTTTTATCCTAAATTTCAAAGTTTGGAGTAGAGTGTTCCGGGTTGAAGGGCAGCTGCGGTTGTTGCTATTTAAATAAAACTACAAGTACTCTGGAGACTTCTGGGGATGTTATTGATTTGTGCAACTACAGCGTGGATATTTCCTTGTGAATACCTATGGCCAGTTATTTTGACTCTTGCTGGACTACAGCTGTTGCTATGCATGTGCTCGCTCTGTTTGATAACTTTGTTAATATGACAAGTTCTACAAGTATTGTCAAAATAAGTCTGACACCACAACAGATTGTGAAGAAAAGGCAGAGCAGTAGTGAAAAAAAATAGAATTCTTCAACATGTTTACAGTTGATTTCTAATCTGATGGCAAATTGATTTTTTTTTCCCAAACTCATTTGCCATCCCTCTTTTCTAAGCTGTGGAAACTGACTCTGTACTTGGGTTCCCCAAGCC
The DNA here is from genome assembly GCA_013401275.1 of Pandion haliaetus. NCBI lineage: Eukaryota > Metazoa > Chordata > Aves > Accipitriformes > Pandionidae > Pandion > Pandion haliaetus. The sequence goes on along the minus strand of VYZV01017097.1, from coordinate 15,840 downwards.
TGCAAGTGGAGTGAGTATGCTTTCCAGTTATGTTTCTAATAACACCGGCCTATGTGAGACACCAGGTACCTTCCCAAACAGAGGTGTTTCCAAGAGTATCAAAGGAGAATACAAATCCAGTGTTCAGACAGTGGAAATCACTGGTTTACATGTGTGGTTGTTATCACTTTACCATTTTCCTTCAACTCTTGACACTCCGATTAATTTTGGAAGGAGTTAAAGTTTTTCTAACTGATTAGCTACTATTTCAACTACTCCTTTTTTAGAAGCACTTAACATGAAGTGCTTATAAAATACATTCCTTCAGATCTTTAAGGAAAATTAAAATATGCCATTAAATTTTTGTATCTATTGAATTTTTCACAAACTATTGCATTTAAGCATACAGGTCTGAGCTGGGCCTGAACATATGCCATTTGGGAGGGTTAGCTTCAGACTCTTGCTTCACTTTCAGTTTGCTGGAAGATTGGTTATGAATTGGTGTTCCTGCATAAAAAGGAAATAAGAAGCTCTACCGTCTAACATATGAATGCTACAAGATGTGGATTTGGCTGGATGAAGACATTTAAGAGCATACACATGCACAGTAAATCAACTTGCTAAACACCTCAAGAGCAAAACTGCTGATCCTAAGAGCCACCTTGCTATACTGCACAACACTCAAGAGAATAAAAGGCTCATAGATGAGACATCTTCAGAACTGACTGTGCCAAGATAATGAGGAGCGTAGAGTACACAAGGGATTTTTCTCTCCTTGATACACACATGTAATTCCTATTGGCAGCAGTGGGAGTTACACGTACATATCAAGGGGACAATAGAACCCTTAGTGGTGGAGATGAGTATCAGATGTGAGCTGTGTTACCAGGGACAGGAAACGAGAGAGAGGGAGGTGTGATCACTGAGGGACAGTACAACATACAATAAAATTGTCAAGTAGCCATCAAATATGTGAAAGCATGGGAATAACAGCTTAAATGGACAGGGGGTGAGAAAACAAGAGACTTTTGCCTTCCTAGTTTCGGGCTGATATCTGAATTCCTTATTTGGGAAATATTCCCGCAGGCTTAACCTGTTTAATTCTCTGTTAAGTAAATGTTTCGCTCAACTCGAGTAAATAGTTACGACCTAGATGCTAAGGATAAAAAGTGGTTTTATTAAAAACTCTGACAAACAAGGAAAAATGAAATTAATACAGTGTGCAGACCACACCTTAGGTTTCTTCTGCATGATCTGATGATTCTTGCTTCTTAAATAGGAGATAGCTAGCTGACCAGTGATTTAGAAAGTCATTATTACTAATTTTGGTTTGTGTCAAAAGTAGTAACAAAGGACAGAACTGGAGAAATAATGATGATTCTGGATTGATAGATAATGGCAAATTATGCATTTATGTCAGCAGTTCAAAACTGAAATGAGTGAGAAATGCCTTCAGATTTAATCCACATTTGGGATCTTTTTAGGATGTGTAGGGAAGATGGGACAAGTAAAGTGAAAGGTAAATCAAAGCTGTGGAGAAATTAATGATCTAGAAAAGACATAAGCACCTGCCAGCTCTACACAGAAGCCAACATAGGAAACAAAGATGCTCCTGAGTGGGAAGACCACAACCACAGAGGGAAAATAACTAACAGTAAAAGCCAGACTTTGGTATATTTATGTAATTTTTTAAAGCAACAGCAAATCACTGGAACTACACAAATGGCTGGGCACAGCTTAAAATTCTGGATTACTTATGATCTGGCTCCAGTACAAAATCTAAAGACAAAATGATGAGTCACAGAGGAGAAAGTGACTTGAAGAAAGAATCCACAGGAAAAAGCAGCACTGAACAGGAACAGAATATGCATTAAGCTAAGCTGATTCTGTACCACCCTGCATGTGCTACCTGTGTGCTGGGATGGTGAGAAAGATACAACTATCTTCCTGGTTAAACAGATCTTTTGAAGTCACATTTTCAGTCCTGCTAGACATGCTGCAATGCCAAGGAATTTGAACTTTCTCTCTTTTACACTATCTATTTATCGGTACTTTGTGGCTCCTATTGATTCTGATTCTGAGTTGGTAATGTGAATGGCAATAAGGAAAATACAACTTCAGAGGCCCTATACAAAACCTCCCGGCTCAGTTAATTATGCTGTCCAAGGGAGGCCAACTTTAGTGTAGTCTGACCTCCAATTATGACACACGCTGTGGTGTCCTCACTGAACTATGCAAGCATTAATGGCAGCATGCCAGCAATGGCTACATTAAAATCAATTTTAAAAATCCCAATTCTACATCTCTTTCAACTTAGGTGAGGTAACACACTTTATACTAATGTAACTCTTATTAAAATACTGTAAAACAAAATTGACCCATGCAAAACAGTAAAATTTCTATTTTTTTTTTTATTCATTTATTGTATTCTTGGAAAAACGAAGAAAAAAGGCAAAAGTAGGCTGAGAGTTTTAATAGGTCTGTATCATTACAGTGGACTGCAGTTTAAAGCAGTGGTATTAAAGAAAAAAAAAAAGCAGAATTAGGTTTGTTCTCCGAAGATACAGTGAGTGCCTTTTTATGTCAATATGCCCCTTGTAACAACTTCCAGAAAGTGGCCTGTCTGGTTCACGGGCAAACCTGTGTGCCTCAGACACAGAAAGTCACCAAGGAGCACATACTGCAAGAGATCCCTAACACAGCAGGCAGTCAGCTCTGCAGGCTGCTCCATGATGCACTGTTTCGTATTCACAGAAACAATGAAACCCCACCAGACTGAGTAAAAAAAAAAAAGAGATTAATACCCAGTGTGCCATTTTAGAAGCAGGAGGAAGGCCACAGATTTCCAGTTTCCCCAAAGCCTCCACAAACTTACTGATTTTAAGGCGCTCTTCATACAAGCGTCTGCTTAAGCGTGCTTGTGCCATCACCTCAGAAACAAAGAGTTAACTAAAGTAGTCATCATCTAAAATGGTTGCAGTCACAGTAGGCTTTACACTTTAACAGCAATCTAAGAAGAACCTTATCGAAGTAATATAAACCAAGTGATTTCCTCCCTACCCTCTCCATGCACTCTCCTCAGCCGCTGAGGAGGAGATGCTTTTTCTAACAAGTCCTGTCCCTGTGATCTCCAGTACCACTCAGTATGCTCACACTTGGAGATTCAACGAGATATCAGGGGAAGGGGGCAGATCTAACCTATGAATCTGTACAGTTCTGTAATTTCTACTCATGACACACCAGAAAACTCCAAATGAATATCAACATAATATTTTTTTTATAGGGACTACCTAAGGAAAATGAGAATTTTTCAGACTTGCAGCTTTTGCTGTTTTTATTGTTTGTAGCAGCAATTCTCCTCATCACTTCACCATTGCTTTTTTTCCCTTTTGGTGGGCATGGCTCTATCTACATTGAAATGTTCACATTAATATAACTTATTCCAGTCCAGATCTCAAAATAAGTTACACTGATACAAACAGCAATATTAATAAATAACCACTCTTCTATCTAGCAAAAACATGAGGTCCAGATCAGGCTGTCTTATATTGCTGACAATACATGCTTTTCTTCTTTATCAGAAAAAGTATATGGTTTTTTCTGCACAGATTGGTAAAGCATAAATAGAAGTTATATTCTGAGCTCTTTCTGCCTTTTGTGGCACCCAGCTTGTTTGTATGCCTCCCAAATATTTTTTCCTCCTGAATATATCCAACAATTTTAGCACCACAGCAGATACTCTAAACCGTGTGTGTGTGCATGCTAAATGCTGTGGCAGAACTCCTCAGAGAAAGTCCCAGTTACCTTTTTAATACAAAGTCATTTTCTGTAGTTGTCAGCATTTTTGGTCAAAAACCACCTGGAAGACAAAGCATTTTACAAGAGACAGATTTGACGGCCTATGGATTTGAGTAGTAGAACTGAAAAGATAAGAAAAGAAAACTGGGAGAGAGGGGAGAGAGAGAGAGAGGAAGAGATGTGCTCCTGTAAGAGACTACTTTATGACAAAATATCACACACTCAAAGATATTCAGCATATTTCCAATTAAAAAAGGTAGGAGAAATTTACAGTGTTTGTCTCCATACAACTTCAGTGAAGTTAAAGATGTATATGAAATTTATTCGAATGTCTGAATCACTGATTTAGCTATAAATGAGGATAATAATATGATGTGGAGGAGTTCTACTAATAATATTACATGCATAAGTGAAATAAAGCCTAGAGGTAAAAGGAAGGGAACTGTTTAGGCATATTATATACACGGTCAGCCGAATAATATGGACTGACTGTAGGCCAAGAACAGTAAGGACAAAGTCCTCCACACACACATAAACACATAAAGAAATGAAGAGAAAGAGTAGGGTCACACGGGTTAATATTTTGGAAACTGCTGTTGGTAATTATCACCTGACTGTACTGTTCAACTGCTATATGCTGGTTTTTGAAGTTGGCGGGGTTCTTGCATGAGCCCAGAGAGTTCTGTATATAGAGTAACTGCTGCCGTTTGCCAGTGTCGAGAAATACCTGAATTTCAAAGATTAATTCTTCAAGTTCATGCATTCATCTAATGAGATTATCTGCGGTTATCCTATTAACTCTGACCAACAGATCCTGTGGTCTCACACGACCTAATCTGTTCCCAACTGCACACATGCTTTCAAGTCAGACTGTGTCTAGGACACATGTATAGGCACTAAAAATATTGGTACATCCAAGACTGGGTTAACTCCCAGCTACAAAGTAGCTCTGATAGACAGTGGGTAAGTGTGGGGTTTTGATCTCTGAGAGAGAGAAGTACTACAGGAGATGTTCCTGCACCATCTTCCATTACGAGCTACAGGCAGACTTGTGGTTTAATAAAGCTTATTGTAAGTGACATTACTTCAGTGACTCTGATCATGCTAATCCACCAATAGGAAATGGCAAAATCATGTAACAAGTTTTATTGTAGCCTAGGAAGAATCACAGGATTTAGATGGGACATTTTTATTGTAAGATTTTCACAACAACCACAAATTATATCTGGTGCAAGTTATGGGCTGAATCAGGTAACCTTACTTTACCTATCCAGATATTTCAACAGAATGGTCATTTACACAGATGATCCTTAAGTATTTTATGAGATAGAAATCTAATAACCTTTCTGTGAAAACCTCAGCAGGATGTGGACACGATAATAAGCCATATGCAAGCTACCACATTGTATCATATGCTGTCAGACAACTCAATTATTTTCTTCCAGATCTAACATAAGCTTCTGTTTAGTAAACATGATGAGAGTCAAACTTATACATATATATATATATAAAGTGCTTAATATGCATGCAAAATTGCCGTAAGTATGTATGCAAATAGGAAAACTCATGCACAGATGACTAATTAAGTGCATTTATGTAAGAAATTACCCAATGCACGCGTGGAATCTCAGTAATTGTACACACAACTCAGATGTGCGATTGCATATGCATTTTGGACACATAACTGATTGAAAAAATTGTTGCTTGGTACTGTGTTGGAATAACTGATGCTTAGCACACGATCAGAAATACGACAACTGATAGGGCTTTTGAAAGAAACTGCAAAAGCTTGTGAAGAGCTTCACAGTAAGAATGGAATTTACCATGTCTACTATTACTGTTTTCCAATTCACTTATAACCATAATGTGCAAATCTATGCCTTGAAAAGAGACATTTCTGTAAGTGCTGTAAAGAAATACTTGGCAAAACAAACTTAGTGTGATGGCACAAGAGACGGTGTCATTAAACTTCATCCTCAAGTTTGTAGCCTGCTGTTGCCTGTCCAGTATCAGTTTTGGAAATCAATGGGATATTTTACTTTATGTATCTTGGCCAAGCACTGTTTCTTCTCACCCAAGCAGGGTTTGTAGTACGACAGCACAATATCCCTTTGGAAGGTTCAGTGAGATTTAGTGAAAAAAAAAGGGTATCTGTCTGTTTTAATTTTCCAGGCATTGATGTTGTTATAGGTTCCTTTATCCCTAAACACTGATTAGTTCTCTTTATATCCCCAAAGTGAGATAGTTCTTGCTAATATTGTTAAAATTCAATACACTAAACCAATTCTTTCAATATGATACAATAAACATCCCTGACATCAATGTCCTGCAAAGAAAAATACCTGTCCATATTGTTTTGATACTGAAAGCAAGGATAAATCCTCAGCCTGCTTTGTGATGTTTTCCTATTTTCTGTTCTGTTCATTGTGTTTATAACTGAGTATAATAGCAGTTAGGGTAGCACCTCTTTATTTATGCACAACATGTAATTTGAGGTCAAACGTTTCCATCAGCCACTAACACAGGCAAAAGAGACCTGTCTGCCTTTGTGGGCACAGTCAAATGAGGAACACGCACAAGGGGAGCGGGAGGAAAGAGACTGGAAAGGGATGTGCTGTGATCGGTCTGCTTAGAGCCAAAGTGCTGTTGTGCTGGAGACACAGACTCACAGCAGCATTGCGAGGCTCTGACCGTGAAAAGACAGGGAGGAGGGAAGAGGAATGTACTGTTTTGGTTTGGTTTGACTGAGAACAAAGTTCCTCAGCTTAGATTTCAGAAGGGAGTATTTGAAATAGACTTCTGCCACTAAGTGGTGCTATATACAGTACAGCATCTTTATGATACCACGGTTTACGAGGAGGAATAAACCAGAACACTGTCAAGCTGATTAGACTGATGTAGACACTTAACAAGTGTCCATTGCACTGATTTAATCCTTCTGCGGCACTGGATAAATCAGGAGGAAGAACAGGCCAATCCGAATGATTAAACAAATCCAAAGATTGAGCCCTGGCATGCAGCATCTGAAGTGGTGGATTACAGAAAACAATTCTAATTTTTTAAAAGCTTTGTCTGGCTTATTTTTGTTCCTTTTTAATTATCAGTATTGTTTTCTGCAAGTTTATGGGTGTTAGAACCTGAAATACTTACCAAATAAAACTGAAGAAAAAAACGTTGGTTTTAATTAATACTTGCAATTATTCCAGAACTAGTAATCTTCTTTTTAAAACAGATGCCCTATTTTGTATCAACTGACAAAAGAAGTAGAACATGTTATTTCTGGAGTACACATCTACATGTAGATTTACTACCTCCCACCCTCCAAGAAAGATGCAATGTAAAAATAGGATGTAAATTTGGAAGGAAAATGCAAACTTGCAACTTCTGCTACCCTCAGTCCCAGGAGAAGTGTAAATGCAGTAGGCAGAGGAGGTATTTTGACATTTTGACACCCATGCGAGTTCTTGCCCCAAGCAACCATACATACATGTTGCCTCTCAGTTGTGTATGCTGTGATACATACTGGCTAAGGATCAGTGGACAAAACTGCACTATCCCAGGAATGGAGAGACTGAGTTCAGGAATCACAAAGCCTTCCTCCTATTTTATTGAAGGAGGAGGAAGTTGTTTAACCGCAGTCTGTGAAGCAGCTTACGCCTTTTCATTTCTCTGCCATTCTGTGAATGAAGAAAGGATGGGGAGAAAGGATGGAGCAATGAACAATCACTCATGTTCCAGGATCCCAGCTGGCCGTGTTGGTGCATTTCTCAGCTGATGACAGAGCAAATTCAGTACTTTGTATTTAGACACCCATGTAGATGGCATGTCTACAGCCAGGCCCAGACACAATCTGGGGATCGGCATTTTTCATCAGATCAAAGGACCCAAAACCATTGCCTCATGCTGAAACCCAATGAATATTGCCCTATGCATGTTGCTCTGCTGAGCAAAATGCCTTTAAACACAGAGGTGGAACTTCTGGGGAGAGAATTAGTGCCTTTTGTGGACTGTATTTGTGTGCAGGGTGCTGGTTTATTCACAATATTCCTGGAGAAGTGCTTTAAATCAAGAGTCAAAAGCCGAAAGGGTATCAAAGCTGTACAGGAACTGATTACTACTATAAATTTTGCTGAAACAAGCTGATGCTTTGCTGATTCTTTGGTCCTTTTCTGGTAAAAATATTCAGAAGATGCTAGTGTTAACTCACAACATTGACTTCTCTGTATTTTTCATTTTTGTTCCATGAGATTATTTTTAGCTGCTGTGCATTAGCTCTGCTTCTGGAAAATATTGATAGGTAGGGCTTGCAGGTTCTTGAAAATAACAAATCATTTATTGACAGAAACACAATGATACAAATATATCCATAAAATTAATGTTCCACCCCACCACTCTTTTTGAATTATGTTAGAGACAGATGCTAGAGACAGATGTGAATTTCTCAAGAGAGAAAGAAACATCACAGGTAAATCAGTTTTATACCAGAAAAACTGATAAAAATTAGTATAACAGCTGAAAAATAAGTAAACTTTTAACAGAAGAAGGAACACTTTTTAATTTTAGAGGAAATGGCAACACCCAAAGTAGCTTTATATTAGTTATTTATATTATAGCATAATTTCTGAGCCCCCCAAAATAGCTAGATGCAAACACATAATAAGAAATGGTAGCTGTCCACAACATTCTCTGGAGAGAGCAGCAGAAATGCAAAATTAAAGTGTCACAAAAAGGGTCAGCTGCAGTTCCAGAAACAGTGTGATTCTTCTGATATTTACTTCTTTTCCATGCCCCACCAAAAATATTAGCAAATCAGGATTTTGCATAAAGCAAAAATCTAACAGGTAAATGTTAGATGACCCTAGAAATTATTCTCCATTAATACTAAGCTTTTAACATATTAAAGTAATAAGCTATCCCCAAAAAGGAAAAATGTGAAAAGTCAAAAAAATTTCCTGAATCAAGCAACTGACTTAGCTACATATTATTTCAAAATTTTCGAAGTTTAATTTACATTTTTTAGACATCCATTTACATATTTAAAAATAAATTTATAGTGCTCCAAAATTTCTCTGGGAAGTTTTTTATTTTATCAATGGCTTTACCATCACATAGAGCAGATCCTCAGCACCTCTGCAATCATCCTCAGATTTCCCCAAATTTAGCCAGTGTATTTCATCATTAACATCTTTCTTGTAATGCAGACCATTACAACGTTTTCCAAGTGTTAGAATTCATTTCCCAAGGCCAGCACTGTGCTGTGGCATCAGTCCATCTTGCTTGTCTCTGTGCTTTTCCTACTGTTCATGTACTGCCATCTTTTTCCTTAACAGGCTTTTGATCAGAATAAATCCAACAGTAAACAAACTTTCTGAGCTGATGCAGTCTTACTGTTATATCTCTAAGCAGATACTACAAATTCAGTAGCAGGGAACTCAGTTCTTCTGCCACGTTTGAAATTGTTACTGACTTTCTGATACTAATTTCCTTTATATGCTGTTGCCTGCACATTTAGCCTTGGATCTTGCTACATACAATTAACACTGGTTTCTGATATCACTGTCTTTGAATATGTTAAGTTCAAGGAGTGACAACGTTTAATTTGTGGCTTCTGGAGCTTGATCCTGGCAATGGACAGCCTGGGTCCGACACTGCTCCCGCTACCCCCAGGGGAAACACGGAGATGTCCCAAAATGACAGTCCCACCTATCCAGCTGCCTTGTACTGGGAAATTAATCTAAAATTCTCTCCCACATGGCTGAGCCATCTTGTTCCTGGCTGGACCTGTAAGGAGTTTCACGTTATTTTATGAATCTCTTCATTAGGAGACACAAGTTGCACACTAGTGCATTAGACTCTGAACACTTTCAGCAATGTTTTATCTTTGGTAATTACTTGAAAAAAATACAACTACTTATATTTAAAGAACAATCAAGGCAAAATTCTGGAAACGTGGCTTTGTATTACTTAGAGACTAAGATGTTACTCCGCAGTGTTTGCTTCATTCACTAAAAACTTTTTTACATACTAGACATAATTCCTATAGTGGTAGAAATGGAAAAGGAACTTGAAAGCTCCAGTTTAAATTTGCAAGAAGCTTTTTGCTAAGAAAAGTAGGGATGATAGATTTGGAATATAAATGAAGCACTGGGTAGGTTTTTCCACTGTAGAATGTGTACATCTTGTATGTATATTAATCTGCAAACTACAGACCAAATATTGATTGAAATTTGAAATAAATATAAAAAGTCATTACGTCAAGTATCATAAACAACATAATATCCTTTCATCTCTCAGAGTTTATGAAGAATGGAGACAATAGCATTCCCTCACAGAAACTATAAAGAAGTTAAAAAGTAGAATCAATAAGGTGCACATATTTAGCTGAATTCCTAGCAATACAAAAGGGAAATGTTTCTGTTGAGCTCACTGCCTCGGGCTTTAAATTGCTGTATACTATCATGCAGTATGGACTATATTAATTATCTAATTTAGACATTTATATGGTCATCAGACAAGTGGAAACCTGGAGAGAAATCCCTAATTAAGACTTTGGAGTTTGATAAGAGGTTGTTACTGCATGGTGATAAAATATTATTTTTGTCTTATCTTATGAATGTGTCAGGGCAGATTATGTTAAATGCTACCTACATGCATAATCAGATGACATATCTCTGGCAAGGCCCACAGATAACAGTCTGCAAATGCACATTTATTATTTTACAGTTAAGGAGAACAAAACTTGTAGATCCAGAACAACGTCAAATCCACCTCAGCTGTGTCTGGTGAGTCACACCACCGGTGTTTTCCCTGGGATTTGGGGACAGAGTATTTGGTCTGCGATGACAGTTACAACAGCTGGAAGCCTGCTCCTGTTCACAGCACCTGGAACCATTCTGTTGGCTCTGTATTGCTTAACTCTCCAGGCATTCCCTTTCTGCTCCCTGACATGCTTTTTATGCAATAAACCATTGGTAGGTGGATTAAAGCCATCAGAAATTCAATTATAGAAAAGGAATCCTCATCTGATTGCTCAGGTTAACCTTCATTGCCTTTACAAAGACATGAGAACAGGGCAGGGAACTGGCCGTTCAGCTTTCAAAGCTCCACATTTCATTCCATTCAGATTAAAATCCATGATTTTTGGCATTATGAGTTTGTTGTGAATGCTGAATATGTAGTGCAAAAATACCAGCTCTGAAGATCTTTTTTTTTTCTTGACAAGCTTTCTGGGAAAAGTCAGAGCTGCTATATTTTTTGCATGCAGCCTTCCCATCCTTCTTCTCAGCTGCAAGATTGACTTGAAAATAATGTTCACTCAAGGATGTCTTTCCTCATTAGTTGATTTGACTTCTCAAGGAGGATGGCCAGCTCTACCACCAGAGCAAAAGAAAGTAAATTCAGGGAACAAAACATATATGACAGTTGTTTTTATTTTATCTTCTTTGCAGGATCCAACACTGTTGATATCAATGGCAAAACTCCTGCTATATATTCCAGAATTGGAGCTTAGCTGTTACTGGAAAAGAAAATGTTTACAATGTTTTTAATATGTATATTNGGCTCGGTGTAATTTTGCAGGAGGGATTCAGTTCCACAGATTTCCGTGTGTGAAATGTGGATATTAATGGAGGCTTGCAACCAGCAAACTCTGTAACAGTCCTGTTCAATTAAAAGTACATAAAGTATTAATGTATTGGACTCCGCTTTATGTTTAAGGGACTGTAGAGACTGATGTCTCAGTCACAGGAAAAAAGCCCACCGAGTTACTCCTGTGCTCAAACCCCATATTTGTAGGTGTCATCCATTACTAAACAGCACTTCATTAACATGCAAAGTGTTTACGTTCCCAAAACACTGATTAGGTTCAAGCAAGAGATTTAGGAGACTTGAGTTTAACCAGCCACTCTATCCCAGAAGCCCAGAGAAATCTCAGATCTGTCCTCTCA
>VYZV01017095.1:0-14659 GCA_013401275.1 Pandion haliaetus | reverse complement strand
ATGTAGCTAAAGTGATATTCTTAAACAACTGTAATTACTGGATTTAGGGTGCCTTAATTTTGTGTTGCTTAGGGACTAGAAAGCTTACTAGCACTCTTAAGAGAAAGTCTTTGAGAGCTCAGTTGGAAAAATGGGCTGTATAGATACAGTTTCAGGTGGAGAGGTATCATGCTTAATTGTTACGCCTGATTACCCTGTTGGACTTATTTGAAGATAATTCTGTTTTGATAGGAGATTGGTGTATTACACACCTGGAACATGTTTGATAACGTTCAATCTCAAAGATTAATAGTTAATATAGAAATGACCTGAGTCAATTAACATAATAGGGTTCCAAACCATAAAATAGTTTAAGATTAGAAAATAAACATTTGTCATCAGTGGTCAATGCTTTCAAAATTAAAAAGTTATTCCAAGAAGATCGCTCTTTGTTCTTTCTCTTCTTTATGTATTTTCTGCTCCCTTTTAGTTTAGGTGCTGTGAGGCTCGAGGAGTATGTGTAGCTGTTAATGTGCCATTTACTTTGCTGCTGGGAATTCGAAAGGCTCTGCGCCTGCATTTGCAGATAGCTGATATTTTGTCAGAATTACTAAGGTAAAGGGTTTGGGGGGTGGGTTTTTTTTGTTTTGATGGTTTAGTTTTATTTTTAAACTAAAGTAACTATGCTGATAAACTCACTACTGTTACATCGGCTTACTCAGAGTATCGTCAGTCTTCATCTGTACTGTTAAATAGCATGGTGCAATAGGAACAGACTTGTAGAATGAGTCTGTTGGTGTTGAGGACTTGATGTCCATGTTTGCATTTCTGGAGGTTTTAACTTGGTCTGGTCCCATGTCCTTTAGTGGTTGAAGTGTATCTTCCAGTTTAGCTTCGGTTAGAGGACTCCAGTTGGTATGCTCTGAGACTGCTTTGTTACGTGAACCGAAGCATTATAAATGGGATGATGAGAAGATTTGTTTCAAAGGCTCACACTAGATCCAAACTAAAAAACTGGTGCAAATTTATGTTAAGCAATATCTTGCCATATGAGAGGGCAGAAGATGCCATGCCACTTCTAAAGTTTTTGTTTCTGTTAAGCTCCTTGTGAAAGGAGTGAGAAGCACATGGCAGTTGATAGAAGAAGGGACAAATCTGACGTGAAAAGGCTGTAATAGAGGGTTAAAAGCCTTCAGGCAACCTTCACAGGATAGAAGCAAATCACGTAAAATCTGTACAGAGTTTTCTGAATGTCTGAATGGATGCTTTTTCACCTTGAGTTCCATAGCTTACCTCTATTCTTTTCCTTGTGGCTAGGTGGACACTCCTCATCTGCTTCTGCACAAAGTCGGCTGAATTAAATCGGTTTGCAATAGATGGTTGTTTAAACTAATCTGGGTGGACTCTCTTTGGACACAGAGGATAAACAGAGTTTAAAAAACTAAGTTCTGTTTTATAACATGTATGATACTGAAAGGATGAGGAGGGAATGATCCCCCCCACTTTAATGTGCAGGTTTCAAAATATTACTCTGTAGAGTTTTTATCTGCTGTAGTGCTCAGGGACAAAAGTTGTTAACCATTTACATGAATGGTGTGCTTAGCATTTTCTTCAAACTATTTCTGAGTTATTTTATTGTCATGTTGTAAGTGTCATAAATGAGGATTCTTCTTAATGAGATAATCACGAGTGCAAGCTAAAATAATCCGGTTAGTTACATGTTGTTTCTTGAACAGCAGAATTGGTAAGGTCTGTTTTCCCACAGACTCATATGCTTTTGTGCTTTCCAGCCCTCTTGTTTCCTGTAATACCCCAGACGCTCAATCCACAGTGTTTCAAGTATCCTCACCTCCAGTCAGAGTACCTCCTATTTGCTCTCCCTCCTGGTGCTTGAAGAGCCTACACTGGGCTTGCTGGCTGAGCTGGAAGCAGAACACATGGTTGTTCATTCACTGCCCTGCCTCTGCTGAGGAGCTGATCTTTTTTTTTAGAGGTAGGCTAGGAAAGGAGGCAAGGTGGAGTGTGTCTATGTGTAGCCAGAGTGGATGTGGGGTAAGGACTGGGCTATGTCCATTTATCACTTCTTGGGGATGCTAAAGGGGTCTGTCTTACCTACATAGCTTTTGATATTCGGAAAACTTGTAGGAACTTAGTGTGTTTGAAATTTCTGTCTGTGAAATTGAGTTGATGTTGGTCAGTGGGTTCCGCATTTACCAGGGGAGGACTGACAGACACACAGACAGTTGTGGACAGTGCAATTGTATAAGCCATATTTTCTCTAGAATCAAGGCTGTAAAAAAAATCAATTGTAATAGAAAACGCTTATCAGTGTTTATGCTAAAGAATACAGCCTGTCAAAGAGTGCGATAAGCAAACAAAACCCATGCCATAAAATACTGTTGCTTTAAAAATTTGTGACCGGATGGTCTTTGTTAAATAACGTGCCAGAAAATAAAAGGAAAATTTTAAAGCTGAATAGTTTCAGTGATCACATCAACACAAAAAACCCCAGCCTTATGGTTGATACTGGAGCAGCTGAGACTGTGGTTCCACAGCAGCTTAGAACAGTCTCTTGGCAGCTACAGTCCCACTGACCCGCCAGCAAAATGGGCCAGGATGTGTTCCTTGGCCTTGAGAGCAAGCAGCGTGACACAGGTTGCATCCTCCCGGCTAAGCTCTCTTCCTCCAAAACAGGGTGACTGCCTCTGCCCTGCCTGTAGGGAACAGCCCTCTCCCATGTACTGCTCCGACCTGTTCTGAGCACCATCCAGGAGCACGCTGTGCCATTGATACCATCCGTGACTGTGCCAGAGAGCATGCTGACAGCTGAACAGTTGTGTTACGTAGTTATACGTGGATGATCATGGTACAGTGCTTTAACCCCATGCCCTGGGCTTGCTGGTTTACTACTATAGCCGTCCTTTCCCCTGCCAGGAGTTGTATGTTTTTATTCCACCTGTGCTCCTGTGATTCTGTGTTGAAGCATTTCAGTTTACTAAGCTGGCCTAAAAATATGCCTAAGTGGAGGGTTAGCCGAGTGCCAAAGCTGCCTCAGGGAGGGTGCAGGAGTACGACAGCAATTAGATTGGCTTAGGCTGTCATGGAGCCACAGCCTGTCAGAGCAGCAAACTCTATCATGCGGGTGAGAGTGAGCTGTGCTGGAGAAGGGAAGGCTGGAACTCCCTGTGCCAGCTGCTCTGCAAAAACTAACGTCTTGCAACTACATGCTGAAAGGCAGCAAACGGCATAGTCAGTGGAGGAGTGAATAGCTCCTTAAATTGACTTTACTGTAGGGGAAAACATCACTGAACTATAGACTGCCTTTTCTTTCCCTCTCCTCCTACTCACCCCCCTTGGTCATAGTGCACAATGGAAAAGTATCTACTGAGCTGGAAGGGTTGTAGAGGAAGGAGAAAGCATTCCTTCTATTTTCATTAACACGTTTATAAATACTGAGAATACTCTTCCACGATTTTTCTTTCTTCAGCGCTTCTAGTGAAAAATATTGTGTGCTCTGCCAGATATACTAGGTGGCACAAAGGTGACAACTAACTTTCTTCCAAGTATTTGTTTGGTATTTAAGTTAACTTGCATTAAGTTTGGTATTTAAGGTAAATTAGGTCTCCTCGGTATCTGGAGAATTCTCCCAAATTGTAACTGCTTTGTAATGCAATAAATTAACCACTGTCAAGAAGACTTGCATTGCTTTGGAACGTGGCGTGGCCCTTTCTTACTCTGGGATTCCTGATGGAGAGGCTAGGTTTAGTCCTAACACTGGGGAATGACTGGAAAAAAATCCAACAACCGTGTAAGCTCACAGCTGATATCAGCACTTTTTGTTCTTGCAGATTTCTCTGCTTTAAAATATATAGCTACAGATACATGGGTCGAGTGTGGAGATTAGTGGACTTTAGCTGCCTCCATGGCATTCACGTTTGCTAGTGTAGTGTGTGAATCCATGCCCTGCAATACAGATGCACAACCTCCCTTTTCTCTGACTCAAAAAGTCTCTCAGGTTGCCAGGCGTACTAAACTACTAGCTGGTTTTGCGTGTTTTTTCTTAAGAATGTAAACCTGTACCATACAGCATCAGTAACGGTAGTATTAATAGTTCTATAGTTCCTACTTTTTTTCTCAAACATAAACTTTGTAAGGTAGTAGACAAACACTATCTTGTCACTCAACAGAGCAATTCCCTGTTTGTTTACAGAGCCCTATCTTACAGCCATAAAGTTACTATTTTGTTACATCTTGCGCATTTTAAAGTGGCAGAGATATGTTAGACCAAACTGCAGGCAATTAGCTTGTGAAATAAGTAAGTGAAATTCAGCATAGAATCAAAGAAGAATGGAAACATTATAGCGCGTAGGCAGATCGCTTTTGGCTTAGAAAACTTCTGTTGCTGTTAGTAACTTGTGCTTATTATACTTTATATTATTGGAATATTGACCAGAAACTTCCTATAACGTCCCACTGAGTAGCCAATGAGGTGTGTTTTTTCTTGTGGATTTTTCACCCAAAATAAAATAGGGGCAAAAAAAAAATTAATGAAAGAAAATAAAATGTGTAAAATAGCCTTGTTAGATGGGATCAGACAGGTCCCTGAAACTCATTTCAGTTAAGTTTTTGAAACGGAATGAGATTCAAGTTCATAATGTCTCAATATTATGTTTTTAAGGTTGTATGTAAAAACATAATATCACTCACAAATTAGTAAAGCTGTTAAAACTTTAGCACTTCTTTTCATATCAGTTTCAACTTAGGTACGTGCACAAATTAGCAAATTAATCTCAAGAGATTGCAATTTATAAGAATGAAGTTTTCCATGCAAGAAATAGGCCAGAATGGACTATGAAAAAGTCAGGTTTAAATCAGCATGTATATGTAATGGAAGATGTTTAGTTTAAAATTTATACGGACAGTGACTGATAAAAATCTTGACTGTGATGGCATTTTCCCCATTTTTAACAACACGGTTGATTTTTTCATTTTAAATCAGGAAAGTCAGGTGCAAGAAGAGCATAATGTCAGCCCCTTACAAGGTAGAGAGCACAGTTTAAACTATTTTTAAAGGTTTTAAAGCTATATAGTGCACCAAGGAAAAATGTTTTCCAGGGCAATAAGAATGATATTATCATTTAAACAGTTTTTATCCTACAATAAAAATAGTCTGCTATTTTTAAGGCCAAAGGAGCAGCCAAAAACCTTATCTAGCCTTTTAAAAGATAGCAACCTGACAAAGTCCTGTGGAATATGTGATTGTGGTTCTGATCCCACAGGAAGATTAAGGAGAAGTAGAGCAAGATTAGGTTTTCTGGTGAAGTTAAGCAAAATGCAGCTCTCTTGTCTGCGTAGACCTCGCAAAAATTATTAGCTTCTCATAACAAACACAGGAGTTACTCCGTGGCTTCCCTAGTCCAACACAGAGTTACTTGGGCTTATTAAACGTCTTGATTTTTTTGGTTGCTTTTTTTTTAATTAAAAAGAGCGCTAATATGGATGAAATGAACAATTAAAAAAGTAACTCATTAGGATTTTTTTGTGGTCAGACAACATCCTGGCAGGTCTGTTCAGGAAGTGTTTAGCAACCTGTTTATACCATGGGTTGTAACAAGAGGGAGACGACTTCCAAAAATAGGCTCCCTGTGTGCCTAGCAGCATGGATTAAATGTCCAGAGAGCCTAATATGTCTAAAGACAGCTGGTCTCTTCCAGAATCTCAACAGGAACAGTGCTGGTTCTAGTGGAATTTGTTATCTGCTCGTCTAAAACTCAAGTACTGCAAACTTCTATTTCAAAACATCTCAGCAATTGGTGAGCTTTGCAATATCTGAAGATGACTAATGTAAAATTCTTGTCTTGGCAACATCAGAGATTGTAAATAGGATCTTTCTTCAGCAGCAGATTTTGGGGTTCTGTTCTGAGATTAACTCTTCTACGATTAACCCAGCTTTCCGTTTTTCTTTGATGGTCAATAGTCCGACCCAAACTGAAAAAACTGAATTAATTACAAGCGAGTACCCTTGGTCACAAAGAGAAAAATATCTTGGCCAGGAGGGAATAAACTTTCAGTTCCAAATGCATATAGTATAATCAAAACAAAGCTTCACTAGCAAAGCAATGGCAAAACAATGGTGCCTAGAAATATGATTGCTAGAGCAGAAAATCTATTTTCTGTTAAGGCCAATTATAAAAAGACACCTTCATTCTTTGGCAAAATCTTTCTAAGAAAATGTTTCTTTTAGGGGAGATGCTTAAGCTTTGGGAGCATAGAACTACGTGTCAGCCCATGGCAGAGATACTGAGGAATCATGGTTAAAACGACAGGACTGAAGCCCAGGGGTTTCAAGTGTGATTTCCTTCAGGTTGAAATGACTTAGTAACGTGAAAGATACGGAGGAGAAGAAAAGGTGCTTTCAATGAAACAAGGAAAATTTAGAGGTGCCATTTGCGTTGTGTCTTTCATAGTTGCAATTGCTAGCTATTGTTTTGATGGAACTTGTGGTTTCCTTATACATTTATCCAGATTTCATAACCGAGCACCAGCATTTGAATAGTACCTATTGTGTGTTTTGCTGGTTTTATAAATCCCTGTCTTTTTATTTGCTTTTACCTACACCGTACTAGCACTACTTCCAGACTTCTTTGAATCATGGTTTCCTAGTTAATACTTGCATCTCTAGGAGGCAGTTGCAGAAAAACACACTTGGAGATTTGAGAAAAATGACAAGTAATACAGTATGTTGCAAAATATGAAATACATGAGCTGGAATAACATGAAATTGCTGTAATTTTCTAGGGAAGGAGAATAAGCTGGTTAAAGAAAGGCCAAGAGTCTTTGAGGGGGAAAAGTCTCAACATTTTTGAACTAACAAGAAGCATTTCCTTGAAGTTTATAAGGTGATTTGGGGCCTGTCTGGATGAAAGACTTTATCTATAAGTCATTTTCCTTGGCTTTGTTGTGAGTCCAGACAGGTATATTATTACACTGGGGTTATCCTTTGTCCCATATTTCTCTCTCCCCACCAGGCATAGGCTTACCAACTTTTTGTCCATTTCCCGTAGTGACTCAGGCTTCTCTGTACGCTAGTGTAAGAGCTTACATTTCTTGAAAGCATCACTAGTACCGTGTGCATGGACTTCAGCCAGCTCAATGAACACATCTTCGTGTTGGGATGTTTCTTCATACTTGAAATCTGGGTCACATCACAGTCATGAAATGTGCTGACGAAATATGACTGGCATTACTTGTTTAAAAGGAAGTTGAAGAAAATATTTGTTCTTGGTTCCTCTTTCTGTGGATCTGCCCACTGTGATCCAGCTTTTACGTCCAGAAGTATTTGAAAGAAATGAACACATTTTCTCAGCAGTGAGGTCTGCATTATCTGAGCTGGTTGATAGTGGGACACTGACCCTGCCACTGGTAGCTCACAAATTCAAACCCAGGCATCCGTTGTCACAGCTGTTAAATTTGGTGACAGTTCACAGCTTTGTGTGTGTTGGTCACATATCCATCTGTATCTACAACATAAACAGCATGCATTGACACTCTTGCTCAAAATCTGAAAAAAAAAGTAAAAAAAAATTTACTGCCTTCTTGGCTTTGTATAAAAAATGTTTCAAGAAATGCTGTGGAAGTAATGCAGGAAGAATATTGTGGTTGTTAAAATCAGATCTATTCCACGAAGTTTTTCAGAGTGCTTTGTTCTTCAGCGTGAATTTTTCATACTCATCAGCTCTGTGATGGCAAAAACTAATGTATGGGCACAGTTACTCTGAGAGAAGGGAGCACTTTTTGCCTTACTTCTGTCATTTGGAAGGGAGGTGTACTGTGGCAGCAGAAAAAAAAAAATTCTGTCAACATAGGCTGTATCCACAATAGGAGGTTAATATAATCTTAGCAGCAGAAGCTCTGTTGTGTAAAAAATGTTGAGGATCCCAACATAGCTGACACAAGTTTCATCCTTTCCTCTTCTCTTGCCCATGGAGGCAATGGACCCAATGCCACGGAGGGTGGCCAAGTAGGCTCGCAAGCTCTCTCTAGCCCTGTACATCCCCTTTCTGTGGTGGTGGGGAGCACACGGTACTCTGTGAGATCCAGTGAGGATTTGTAGCATCTGTCTGATCTGCCTGGGAAAAACCTAGGCATTACATTTGAATGCTAGAGAAACTGATGAGATAGAAAAACAAATAAATAAGAATTTTTTACCTGATCTGTTCCTGTCACTCGCCAAGTTACACTCCTGAAGTGTGTTTAGTTGTCTTAATCCTCTAGAGCTCTTCTGGTGTTCAGGCTTGGAATATATAGTTTTCAGTGGTGGCAATTCAGTGTTATTACTGAGTGCCAAATTGAATGTAGAAATTGTTCAACACTATGATTTTAAATTTTCTTGTCAGTTATCTCTTCCTATTGTTCGTCACTATTGTTCTTTTACCATCTTAAACTTTTTCCTGTATCAAAAAGCCTTAAACCCTGTAATTATATGTGCCTCACCTAATTTTTCTTTTAATAGTTTTGGGAAAAATAGATAAAACAGTAGTACCATATGTGGTGGGAAAATAAATCATCCCTAACTGAAAATTTCATGGTATGCTCTTATTTAGAAACATGAGTCATTCACAGGAATTTCTTTCCTGTAGGTACACTGTACCTGTGCCATGGAATAACAACAGTATTTACAGGGTAGCGAGCCCGACAACTTAGGATGTGGGGACTCAGGAAAATGGGGAAATTATTGCAGCTGTAGCTCGTTCAGCTCCTTCTTTTCTTATTTTCCTGTCTCACAACTTGTTTAATGAGAGTTCCATTTAGTCCCTCTTTGCCATGTATTTCTCTTTTGAGGAATGAGGTTTTTCCTTTTTTTTTTTTCTTTTTCCCCCCACTTTCTGGTTTTATTATAAATGTAGAAGGAATTCAAGAAAAGGGTGTTTTGCGAGTTTAAAATGTGACATGTATATAGTACAGAGACACGGACTGAGCCTTTAAATGTTCGGTATGTTTGCTGTTAACGTATTTAGTTGACTTCAGGTTCATGATGTTGTGGTAGTACTTCAGTGTCAACTTTTCATGATGAACAGGAATTACACTATTGCACAGAGAGAGGACTGAGCTGCAAGCTCCTGAAAGAGAATCTGCTGAAAAGAGAATTTAAGTACAGGAATTGCTTAGGATCGTTTAGTGTAATCCCATATGCAACCGACTGTACGACTGTTTGACTTTGGTCTTAGCACACCTCCCTGGCACAACCGAGGCAGCAACGTTAAGTCAGTCTTGCCTGAACGTGGCTAAGTGAGATACTTGATCACACAATCGTTCAGTCAGGCTCTTCGCTGAACGGCACGCTGTGGTGAAATCCGAATTGTACGTGTTTGAGGAAGGAAATTCATGTACATGTTTAGACTTGATTATTTTGACTGAGAGAGTGTGTTAAGTATTGTAGTCTGGTTTACGCTTGTTTCAGAAAAGAAATACGAATATAATTCAAGTAAAAACTGTCCACTGCCAAATGTATCAAGCATTAGGAAAGCAAACTTCTGACACTGAGAGGATTGTAGGTAACCATTGCTAAGTCCATTAGAGATATTTATAACTGCAGGCTTGATACCCAGGATGTGAAATGAGCCAAAGAACTCTCTGGCAATAGTGTGCAGATGAGTTGAATGGTTCCTTGCTGGATAAATACATACTCACCATTGACAAACATTAAATTGGTTCATCTTTTGTCCACCTAATATTTGTTTCAGCTCTAGAAAAATCAGGCAACTCATAGTGCAGCAAATTTTAACTAATATTTTCCTCCTCAAATTGGAATTTCACTAGTGTCAGTCTTTTTTCAATGTTTTACAATTTTGTCTAATGCCTTTTTACACACATTTGTTTTTAGTATAGTCTTGTTTAATTCCTACCCAGGAAATTGCAGTCATCTTAGATTTCTCACCAGAATATTTTAAGACTGCTGTTTTATAAAGTCACATTGCAGGATGTTTTCCATTTTTTCAAAATGTATAAGTAACATTTTAATGAATGTGGTTTACATCTTTGAATATACTAAATCCCATTACATTTTAGTGTTCATTTACTTAATTCCTAATTCCCCATGGTAAATGGTTATCCATTGTCAATCAAAAACTTGAATTAGTACAGTGTAACCTTGTTCTTACCTTTCAGACTTTTTTGAACTAGGAAATGAGAATTAAGAATCTCACTTGTGTATATACTTATATACTCAACATATATATTTTAGGGAGTCCTGACTATTTCAGTTCTGTGTAATACACCCTTTCCAGAGAGTTTATAGCACAGATGATTGAAAATTGGGTTAACTTGAGACCATAGTTATGAGTGGCACAAAAGCATTACTGTATAGAAGAGGCTTAAGAACGTCAATGCTCAGGCCCCAGGGTGGGTGTTTGGATTAGGATACCCTCCCCTTGTGCTCTACAGAGGGGTCTGGACAGCCTGGATCGATGGGCCAAGGCCAGCTGTATGAGGTTCAACAAGGCCAAGTGCCGGCTCCTGCACTTGGGTCACAACAACCCCATGCAACGCTACAGGCTTGGGGAAGAGGGGCTGGGAAGCTGCCCGGCGGAAAAGGACCTGGGGGTGCCGGTCGACAGCCGGCTGAATATGAGCCAGCAGTGTGCCCGGGTAGCCGAGAACGCCAACGGCATCCTGGCCTGTATCAGAAACAGTGTGGCCAGCGGGAGCAGGGAAGCGATCGTCCCCCTGTACTCGGCCCTGGTGAGGCCGCACCTTGGGTACTGTGTTCGGTTTTGGGCCCCTCACTACAGGAAAGACATTTCAGCGCTGGAGCGTGTCCAGAGAAGGGCAACGCAGCTGGTGAGGGGCCTGGAGCACAAGTCTGACGAGGAGCGGCTGAGGGAACTGGGCTTGTTTAGCCTGGAGAAAAGGAGGCTGAGGGGAGACCTTCTCGCTCTCTACAACTACCTGAAAGGAGGTTGTAGTGAGGTGGGTGCTGGTCTCTTCTGTGAAGTAACTAGTGATAGGATGGGAGGAAATGGCCTCAAGTTGCAGCAGGGGAGGTTTAGATTGGATATTAGGAAAAAGTTCTTTACTGAAAGGATTATCAGGCATTGGAACAGGCTGCCCAGGGAAGTGGTGGAGTCACCATCCCTGGAGGTATTTAAGAGACATATAGATGTGGTGCTTAGGGACATGGTTTAGTGGTGGACTTGGCAGTGTTAGGTTAACGGTTGGACTTGATGGTCTTAAATGATGTTGTGATGGCATTGGCAGATGTCATGGAGATCAGGGAATTCTTGGACTGCAGTTGGTGGGACTGACTGTGCTCCATACTGCTTGCTTGGGCCTTGACTTCACACACACACTGCCTACCTGTTTGCTCCAAGACATCAGGGTCACTTTGAACCCTGTGCTCTGTCACAGTGAGTACTCTGAGAATGGAGCCTCTAGTGACTCCCAGCTTCCCTCCATCCATCTTTGGACCTCTGTCCTATTCAGCTCTCCAAAATACACCAGCTGAGTAGGCTGGCTGCGTGATATCTAGCTACGTTGCTCGCGAGGTGTGCTGTGTGTTCTCCACCGCCTGCTCTGTTGCATTACTTGGATGCCCATTGATTCCCTTTATAAATGGATTTAGCTGGCATAAAAATGAAGTAAATTTTTTTTTTCTTGTGGCTCAGCGAGCTAGCCTGGTCTCTGAGGAGGAGCCAAACTCTGAAATGAGTGTGGGAAAGAAATTAAGAGGGAGCAGAAGCAAGCCACTAGGTTCCCTCGTGTCATCCTACCATATCTTAAAGTACCTTTGAGAAGTTTGCTCTGATGATTACATATTCTTGTATGGTTTTTTCCTATGTCTTTCTGATTTTATCCCCCTTTTACCACTTCTCCTCAACTTCTCAGCATAAACATGTTTCCTGTACCTAAGGGACCATCATGGGCATAGGCTGCCTCGTTGCTCTGTTCCTGTGCCTGGCAGGAAGGATTGCAAACAAAAATCCATTCAACCTGTGGAATGCAAAAAAAGAATGGTTAGTCGTTCTGGATGGCATAGGGCTGCCTGGCATGTCAGAGATGTGAAGGAGCTTAGCATGCTGGGGCTGTTGATACCCATTTGAAACCGGTTGAAGCTGGGATGGTTGATGTGTTATGACTGCTGTCTACACTCCTCTGCTCCCATCTCTGCCCTAGAGATTGCTGTCTGTGATCTAATAGGTGTCCCCTTGCAATATACAGATTGAAGAATTTCAGAGAGTTATAATTCAACCAAATTAATTCCTAAATAGGTTGATGATACTGCTAATAAAATTCCCTTTTCAAAGCATGGAAGGACTAGAGCTCCTTGGAGAGTTTTAAGAAAATTTTTAACATGCCAAAACAGTGTTGTTTTTCTCTAACTTCATTCCAACAAATTGCTAACTATTTAACTTGAAACATTGATATATTTAAACTATTCGGTTTAAAAGTTTAATGGCTATTTTCTGTCTCAGGCTGTATTTCCTGCTAGGGTTGTGAATTAGTTCATCTCCCACATACAAGAACACTGGGAAACCTTAAATGTAATTGTTCTTTTTTCAGCCGCCTAGGATAATGTGATTTTGGTAAGTCATACTAACTTGAAGTATATGATTTAATCCACACAATGTTGATAAAAAATAATGCTTTCCTCAATATTTCTGAAGTGAAAATACATTACATGTTTTAAGGTATCTTTGGACCATCCTGTCCATTGATGTTTGATAATTTCTTCAATTTTATAATTAGGTCCTCCTGATTTGTACAGAAGTACAATAGGAGCATATGTCTCTTGTTGTGGATCCTTCCCACTATAAATTAGACCCCCAAAATTAACCTGGCAGCAGTTCATACGAAGAAAAGGCGAGATGCAAGTTCTGATAACAGGCATATTTATTTTACGACTTTGTATAAGAATGTTATTTTTATCTTTTCATTTTTCTAGTGGCAAGGAGTAGGAATAGAAAATTGGATTAAAAATCTTTGGGGATTTTTTTCATTATTTCTCTGCATTACTATTCTGCATACAGTAGATTCTTTTAAATGAAATGCAAATTTTATTGCAAATACTAATAACGAAAGGACACTTTCATGGACTCAGAGTTTTAATGCTTCTGTTACTAGAGGGCGCAAGATTATAAGGAACCAGTTTTTATAAATTTAGGCTACGGTTTCTGTTGTCTTTCCTTAAACCTCACATATCAGTCCACTTTTGCTGTAGTTACGTCAGTCATTTAAGAATCTTGACTTGTCCTTTTCCTGTCTGTAAAGAGTTGTTGTATTAACTACTGATGGAAAATGCTGGACACGTATGTATGAAAAATTAAATCCCACATTTGCTGGCAGTTAAAACAAATATTACATGTAACTAAAATTTTGCGCTCTTGACGATACCAATTGAGTACTTTTTTTGCTAAGTCTTCTAAAAATAGTGTCAGTAGTTATATTATTCTTCATTAGCTGGAACACCTTTCATTTGAGATTGAGATTTATCTAACTGGGAACAAATGCAACTGTGTACAGTTCTTGGACTGTTTTTGAAAAATATTATCACAGTATTTCTATGTCTGTGAAACATACCAGTGCCACCATTGCCTTTTCCTAAACAAGATAGCTGTTGTGACATTACTTCTATTTTCAATGTACAATTATTTATTCTGTCTATTCAGCAATAAGATACGTGCTAAATGAACATCAGAAAAGCAGATACTGTTTCCTAAGTGCAATAGGCATATGCATTTCTTTAAAAAAATGCTTTTTGTCATGACTTCAGCTACGAAATGCATATTACTGTCTTACCAGTATTTCTGTGCATTACAACTCAGATGAATTTCTTCTACTTTTTTCTGCTCCTGATCTAGTATATGCATAATTTTAAGCACATGAGTAGTCCCATTCAAATCAACCCAAGTATGAGCGAGCTTCAGTCAACTGAAGAAGGCATATCCCTCAGTCCAGAAAAGCAGTTATATTTATGCACAAATTTGACTATACCAGCAGTCCACAACTGAAGGTTGGAGATAAATGGGACACATGGACACGTTGCCTGGAATGGCCTTTTACTCTGCTTTAATAAATATGCCTTTGCATGAGTCTTCCTGTAGTCTGATCTTATTCCCAAATACAGTTGTATTGAAGATCAATCTTAGGTTCCTTTGTTGAGCTGCTATGTCCTCACCCATATTGAATGCATAGTCTCATTTATGATTTCTTCTGTGAACACTTGACACGAATTTCAATTTATGCCTCATCTCAAATTTAATGTAGAGACTTAAAATGTTAAGTACTGTGAGGAACACAGAGCTGGAAAGGACTGCCTAGGTCATTGAGTCTAGTCATTTGAGGCTGAAGACACCAGGCACCATGCAATCCTTTTCATCTTAAAAGCAGGTAGATTTTTTGTTCCTACTACTCAAATTGGAGGGTTATGCAAAAACCTCACTGATCTAATGGTTAGGTGTATCCATGGCCAGATTATATTCATTTGTTCTTCTGCCAATGTTATGCTTTAACTTAAATAGCTCTTCTCTTTGATTTAAATTAGGCCATATACATGGATATAAAAGCTCAGTGCATCAGAACACTGTCAGTGTTATATAATTTTTTGAATTCATGATCTGAAGCTTAATACATTTCTTCAATGACTAAGTATTCTTGTTTTTTCCTTTTATAGCTTTACATGTGG
>VYZV01017094.1:61306-113722 GCA_013401275.1 Pandion haliaetus | reverse complement strand
GGTGCGAGGAACGGTTCAGGGGATTTTGTGCCCGTGAGAGGGTGCTGGCTGGGGGTACACAGCTTAGGGGTGTCCTTAATGCGATTTGTGTTAAAAAGCGGGTAATCTGTCAGAACTGCCTTCTCTGCACTAGTGCAAGGGGTTGCACCACCTCACCGTGCCGTAGGGCAGGTTATACAAACAGTTATGCCTGTGGAAGATACAGGTTAAACTATTAGCACTGAAAAGTTACTCATTCTTTTCTCTCTGGAGCGCTCTTCTTGTCACCACCCTTCCCTTGACTTGCTAAAGAAGCAGTCCTTCTAAACGACCCTGATTTTATCGCAGGGAAGAATCTCCTGGTATGGCTCTGAGCACTTTTTTTTTTTTTTTTTTCATTTTGCCTGAAGTACAAAATGAGGGCAAGCTTAAACTGCTTTTGAAGCAGGTGAAGCTGAGAGTATCCTACAGCCAGCAGCGATGCACCCTTCTGGGTAACCAACTCTTCCATTTTCACACCAGGGACAAGGAAAAGAGGATGTTCATACACAGTCCCTAAAAGTAAATACACACACGCACACACTCTTATGTTAAGCTATCCCAGCAAAAAACACTATTGTGGAGGTGAGACCTAAATCAGTAAAATGATTACTTGCTGTAAACTGGCCTAATTTCCCCAAACAAAACACACCATATGAACAAAAGCATTTTCAAGCCGGTATAACTCCATTTGTGCAAGACTTCCCATTTCATACATCACATATCCCTTGCCTCTTTGTTAGAATAGCAAATTTTTGACATGAAAATCTTAACTACAGGCTTCTCATGGAAGCTATCCCTTTCCCTTTCCCTTTCCCTTTCCCTTTCCCTTTCCCTTTCCCTTTCCCCAATCACAATGCAAACCACATAGAATATTCTCAGGTACAAATAAACTGGACAAAGCCCTCTAGCTCACTGTGTGGTTGACCTTTACGGTGAAACAAAAGGCCCTTGCCTCGGCAGCAGCTGTACCTCAGGCTGAACAGGTGAAATACTTCAGGGAGCTCCAGCTCCGGGAGTGGACCTCTGCACAGACCCATAAAGCGTCCAAAACCACTTTACCCCTTCCCCAGGGTATGGTAAGGGTTAACTGCTTCGTATTTGTAAAGTCCGCCGAGTATAGAAAGTGCAATGCAAGAGCTAAGTAGTAATAATAATGATGAACTATTATTGTTACTATGAGATTAAACAGTTTTCCAGCCACTTGCTCCACGACCTATGCCTTTAAGAAAATTTCTCAACAGATGAATTATATTCAGTGGAAATGAGTTGTTCTGTTTTTCTACAAAGCCTGAAGTGAACCTTTCTGGGAAGGGGATGATATTTTGTAGCGATGTTTTCTCAAGTACAATTCTTTAGGTTCCCAAGTGATGACACATTGTACAGCAACGCTCTTGGCACAAGGCGTTCATCTGTGAGAAGGGACACTGGCCCGATTTCTTAAAGCCATTCATTAAATAAAAACACCCTATGTCATATGTTATGTTCCTCTGAAATGTTTAAAGTTTTTAGCGCATGAAATCATATGGTGCCTGGATTTTTCTTTTTTTTTTCCAGAATGCAGCACTAACCTCTAACTCAGTTACTGAACATTGTTGGAAGAGCTTGTTATTTTTCGTTAGTGTTGTGTTTTGTTTTCATTTGGTAGGATCCCAACTTTATGCAATAGGCTTTGTCAGAAACACAGAACTATGTAAATGTGATGCTTACAACTGACCACAAAGAGGCCACTCACCAAAAAAAACCCGACACAACAACATCTGCATCTGTAAGAATTTTAGGCATTCTAGGTGCCATTTACAGGAGAATCTAGCCCAGATTTTTTTTTTTTCTTTTTTTCCCACCCAATGGGCTATATTAATTGCCTTAGGATCAAGAGGTCTGCAAACATCTTCCTTATATAAACAGAGGAACTGGTCTGGCTACTTTCTAAACCCTTTAAGGGAGGTGACCCACCTCACATAGCAAAATGATGGCATTAAGTAACTGTTTACTATCAGGGCTTGAGATCTGAGTTCTGGTTCTGGCTTCCCTGGGTCATGTTATGCACATTGCTGCAACTCTGGCACCTGCATTTCTCCCCTCACCCTTTTGCTAATCTGTTCAGACTTTAAGCTGTTGGAAACACTCTGTTTGTACAGTACTGGGTACAGTGGGACTTCAATCTCAGTCAAGGTCTCTAGGTGCCAGGGTAATTACAAATGTAACAGTACCCATTACATTTCAGGCTTACCACATTTGTTTGTGTTAATTGTTCCCAGCAAGGGAATTATACAGCTCCAGGATGCAAAATCCAGGGCATTAACCTACAGTAACGTGATGTTATTACAGAGAAAAATTGAAAGTAGATTCTGCAAGCATCTGGCAACAAGAAAATCCTTATGAGGTAGGTGACAGGCACTTCAAGACAAAAGAAACCTGTCATCCCAGTGACCCCATACTGGAACCAAACACGGTCTTTGGGGGGATACCACTTAGGAAAAAAAACCCCAACAACCCAAGAACTGTCTCTAAGTTGATCTTCTCATAAGCAACCTGCATATTAGGTTCAACAGGATCCCCTCTCCCTCTTCTCAGCCCTCTAAGAATTTGCAGCCCAGTTGCCAGCAGCCAAACTTACAACTCCTTGCACCTCCCCAGGAGTGCTCTGCCACCATCCATCCCCACCAGTGGTAGTCCTGCCAGGGCAAGAGACTGCCGAGCCCAACTAGCAATGGGCTGCCATCAGTGCTCCTAACCCTGCTCATGGCTGATCTAAACCAGCCATGCCTAAAATAGTAGAGTAAGTTAGCAAATCAAAAGGCAAAAATTATTTCACTAAAGCCAGTCTATTGCAAAATGTGCTGGGGCCATGATTTCAGTTGCTTATGAGAAAGATGGAAAAAGAGAGCCATTGTATGTACCAGCATATGTTCTGGGTTTCCCTCATAAGGAGTTAAACATTTCTCAGAGCAGAGGCCTAATCTGCTGTGGTTTTTGACTCTAACAAGCTGCCTGGTTACTCCCTTTGTTCTGGCTGCCAGCAGCTAAACTGGGACATCTATTCAAAGACAAGTACCTGAAAGCATCACTTTAAAGGATTTGTCACCTTGTTATCTCTAGTTTGAAAAGCTTTTTGAGAACAACTTCCACTCAAAACAACATTGCAAATGTTGTAGTCTATATTTAATAACTTACTTGAATGACAATGACAAAACATAGCTGATACTATGACAGGCCCATGCAATTCTTTTCTGCTATTGCCTCCCACCCCAAGTCTGCAACAGACAGGTGGGAAATCACAGAAGCACCAAAAGCTATGGTCTGACTCAATAACTGCTCTTTGCATCTCTGTAACAAGGTCCTAAAATTCATTCTTCTGTTCCTGGTGGCCTCCAGTACTCGCAAACCATGTGCAACCTCTCAGAACTCCTTTGCCCTTCCAAAACATCCAAAAATACCAAAAATTAATCCAAGCCCTCATCTGACCTTGTGGGTGTCTGAAAACTTTTTGACCCTACAGCACCCCATCATTTCAAGAGAGCCTTAAGAACCTGAGAGCAGCCAAAGCTTCTCAAGCTAGTGGGGAGCCCTTCTACATGCTCTTTGCAAGTCTTCAGAGCAAACTATTAGACCTTGCTAGATCCTTCCTTCGGCTTGCCTCACTCTGCTGTGGTTGGTTTGCTCAGTCCCAGAGTTAGAAAAAAAACCTCCAACTCTCAGCACTCAGCAATCAAAAGAAGCTAGTCAGCCACCCACCAGGCCAAATTAAGCCTACTGAGAACTCAGGGCCAACTCCTCAAAGGCATTCAGGTGTCTAAATACCTTTGAAAACCCATCGCTAATGTTCTAGAAGATGGTTGGCAATAAGCCTTCTCAAGGTGCCTGGTGGGAAGGTGGAGGTTGGGCTATAAAGACTACACAGCTCTGAGGGTGCAAGGTCGCTTCAGGGTTTTAATAATGCTCAGGTTTCCAAAAGCATAAGTGTTGGGGTACTTTTTAATGCCTTCTGCTTTTTGAGACTTCCCCCTTATCCACAGGTACCAGGAACTCATTCTACTGGAAAGGAAAGATTCAAAAGTCTCTAGCAGTAGCATGGCTTCAGGACCAAGAGCTTTAAGACAAAAAACTAACTGACACAGCAAACTAACTGACACTCACACTGGGAACCGAGGTCCACTTTGGCTACACAAGTCAAGGGTTGACTTCAGCTCTGAACATATGATCTGGAGAAGCATTTGGGAAGACTTAACAAAGCCAGCTAGCTTTGGTTCAAAGCTGCTGAAGTTCTATTTTCAAGAATGACTTTAGCACTAGGGCACCTCAACTTCACTACAATTGTGCAGACTTCCAAGGTCATGTTCTCAATAATAATTACAGCAAGATCATGTAGCTACATCATTTTTCTGCCTGTGAAAATTGTTTTTACTTAATTTAATTGATTTTAGGTTGGTACTACCCCTTCTGTGGATGATCCTAACAACATTTTCAATAGCCATTTATTTCTTCTTACAAATCATTTATTTTTGCCAGGGTGATTTAGTGGAATCTTTCAGTGAGAACAGCAGTATCTACTACAGCTTGCTTGTCTCCCTGCAAATTACTGGTAGAAAAAGCTGACGATAATGCTAATAAACTGTTTTTCTTTTGTACACTCAAATATTGGGCATCTGTAGCTTGGGCCCCAGGGGCTGGTTATTTCTGAACAATTTTACAGAGTTTGTATTTAATTAATAAGTAATTTGGTTCTTTTCCTTTTCAGCTTCTAACAAGCGATAACAGCCTCTACTTCAGAAAGTCAAGTATGATGCTTTCTTTTCCCCAGTAAGTACTTAGCTCTAGGCCTGGAAAAGGGCCAGAGCACACAGGGACACTGTTCCACAGTAACATTTTGTACGTTATTAAAAAAAAAAAACAACAACAACAGCCGATTCTTTCTTTTCCTCCTTCCCTTAACACACAAATATTCGTTTATTCATTATACTTTCTGTATAAATGCCTGCACACATACACATTCACACTGGATTTTTCTGCTGAACAAATGATGTGTTAAGATGTCTTGTATTATTTTTATGAATTTAGTTTGGCTCACATCAAGCTACTATGAAATATCCCCCATCTCAAGGTCTCTGGGGCAAGGGGTTTCTGGGTTATTGATGGTTTGGATTACTTCTGTTTGGGGGTGCTTCTCCTAAAAAAATCTGCAGAAACCCATCGCTTTTAAGGAGTCTCATATTGGGCACCTTAAAGATGAGAGACTGCTAAGTCACTCTGGAAAATATTGGCCTGGAAGACTGCACCCATCTGTGCAAATACACCACAATCCAATTAAACTGGCAGACTTTGCAATTATTTGCAGATTTCCACAATCTGGCAGCAGCAAGAAGATACAGCCTATATTGCGTAAGCGAGTTGTAACAAGCCAGCCTGACAGAGCTGCCCAAAAACCTGGAGGAGAAGTGGATGGCACGGTGTGGTCTGAAGATGGGCACGCACTGCTCCTCAGCTTCAGGGGGGCTGCAAACGGATGGCCTCCAGCCCCAAAAGCCCGGCAACCCCCAGCTAAGCTCCCGGCCCTGGCCCCGGCAGGGCATGGTTAAACATTACGATTTGCTGCACGATCCCCTTCACAACTTCACTACAATGTCACAAAGCCGATTTAAGAGGTTTCCGCCCTTTGCCACCCTTGACTACTCATTCCCACCTCAACTTTAAGCAAGGTCCTTAAAATGAAACTGAAAAATAAGAAAAGAAAAATAAGGGGGAGGAATAATCCAGATGATTTTGCAGCTCTGCTGTAAACAGTTGCACTTTCACAACTGAGGAAGAGGGAAACGGAGGCTAAAAAGTGGTCTTTCCTAAAGAAGGAAAGAAGATACTAAACTCAGGAGTAGCCCCAGGACTATTTCCCCAACCTGTCTCAGCACACAACCGTGCTAATGCTTGTGATAGCAAAGGGGAATGAGGGTTTGGAGAAGAGGGAAGGCGAGCAGGATGATTTCTGTGGCACAGCCCCATTAGAGTGTTTGTAGGGGTCCGATTCCCACTGCCGGACAGACCGAGGTACTCAAAGGCTCAGAAGTATTTAAAGTACTTTGAGTACTTAGAGTACTCAAAGATACTTTAAATTCAAAGAAGCACGACATTTGCCCCTAACAGCTGATTTGAAACAAATCACATTAGTTCAAGCTTCAGGATAACTTCTTAAAAGCTAGGCCTAAGCTACATAAAACACCCTGAAAACTCCTAGGATCTGCTTCAATATTATGTTTTCTCCACCATCACCATTTCCAGCTGTGCATTTTCACCCTGATTTCACCTTCCCCCTCAATGGAGTGAATGCTGCTGTTTGGCAAGCTGCAGTTTGAGCTAGGTCACTGAAGTGCCCAAGGATAAATTAGTAATAAAGGAGAGATAGAGAGGGCTTTTTTAATACTCGGTGTAGCTCCCAGGTCTGGTTCACAGCGCAACCACACCAACAAGTGTGTTGGCAGGACCCACAGGTTAATAGATGGTAGAGCAGGGAAAGGCACCAACTCTTCCAGCCACTGCAGCATCCATGCATGGCACTAGGTGCCCAGCTATGGAGAGGAATCCCAGTGCCCCCCTGGCCTCGATGGGTCCCTGCCCCACCGACACCGGTCAAGCTGGTATTTCCATGCCACACAAGTGGGAGATACCCCAAAGCAAAAGAGATGTTTTCACTAGATGCGAGGGTGCTGGATCCCATTGCCCTCCATGATGTGGGTGGATGTGTAAGGAGGAGGTCTGCTGAAGCCAGCACTCTGAGGACCCAAAAAGGTAATTAATAGGAAAGGCTAAGGTAAAAAGCTCTGGCCTGAGACCTGCCACTCTCAAGGCCTGAGATAGTCACCACCCGTGGCTGCTGCAAGCTCTCCTGGAAACCATGAAACTGCAACAAACACCAAGCTCTGCACAAGTCTCAAAATCCACTGGAGGAGGAGATGAGGGAGGTGAAACCCGCTACATTGCGGTACCCAGCCTGTTCAGGACACCCAGCTTGGTCAGATGAGTCTGCGCCATTTCGGCAACTGGCTCTGGGCTGCGGCGGAGATACATGCTTATTTCCTCTCAAGACCCACAGCCATGAAGGTGCCCAAACTCTTCCTTTCCAGAAATGAGGTGGAATCAATCCTTTCAAATCATGGCTGTATCCTCTCCCACAGCACGGAGCTTGTACAGCACCCCCATTTTAGATCCCACCTGCACCCCATCCAACAAGCTCTCCCAGGTCATCCAGCCTGGGGTTTCCTCATTGTCTTTTGGGGTTGTTTCACGTTCAGGGCCTGAAATTTAGGTCTTTTTAAAATGGATATAAATGTTATTAATTCTCTCTGTCTATTTCTTTGTTCTCATATTTAATTATGTCATGCAACATGAAAATATTTCACCAGAGGAGAACTAACAGACTCTTGTCAATAGTCTTGTTCAATAGTCTTGTCTGAACTTCCATTTAAAAATGGATTTAAGGAGGATGATGTTCTAGCCATGTGGTGGAGGCATCTCCATAGAAACAAGGTAGAAAATGGGCAAGAAACTGAATGAAAAAGCAGAAAAGTTAAAACAAATAGGTCCTACAGCATCCTTCTCTACTTGGTTTACACAGCTAAGGCTTTTAATCTGAAGGCTGGGGTTTGTCTCTATTACTGCTGATACATCCCCCTTTCTTCTTATTCCTGTAGGTCATCTTCTTGCCAGCTCCTGCATCTCTTTCTGGGAATAAGTTGAACCCTTCTGGCAAACGAAAGATCTCATAGTTTGTCAGCTGGTAGTCCACGGAGGTGCAATTAGCATTGGCTCATCATTTCTGAGGCAGATTCCAGTGGTCCGTGAAAATCACAATGGTCAGAGGCAACAGCATTCAAGTCACCTAATTTTAGCTGCCTAATATGGGTTTGCTAGTCTAAACTACTCACTTTCCCAGAAAATGGAGCACCATCAGAGGACAAGTCATCCCTCTTCCCTTGGACACCAACTCAGGACAGGTGAATCACCCTCCGGATATGCCTGTGTCTGTTCACTGTCTACAGAGAGTACCTATATATCTAGTTCAGACTGGAAGTGAACTTCTAGTCAGTCAAAGTTAAGCAAGTGGTGTCCTACCCATAGTGCTGGCATCTCCCCATGGTTTCCATTTGCAGCAGTATTGTAACAGATGTTGAGAATACATTAAATGCTTTCCTAATGTCACATTCCCATGTCTGCAATCATGGTAATTGCCTCAGTGAAGTTTTGCAATTGCAAACGAGCAGGAAGCCATCTGCAAAGGAATCTGTCTATTAAGATGTGGCCCCTACTCTGAAAGTTCTTGAAAAGCCCCAGCACATTTCTTGGGCTAAAGATAAAAAAATAAAGGTCAGACTCCTGCAGCAATATGGAAAGTATCCAGAATGCACTCCAGTGATCCAAGGAATAGACTGACTTTTGCTTCAGGACTGTGCTAATTAAATACTGCTAACTACATCTGAATAGAATTAAGTCTAATTTAAGGCCCTTTCTGAGCTCCAGGGCAATGTAGACTTGTCCTAAAAAAAGAAATTACCGAATGCTGACAACAGGTGTCAGCAACAGAAGTGGCTGAACCAGGGCTGAATGTGAATTAGCTGCAAGTGTAGACAAGGACAAACTAAGTTCAGCACTGTTTCTGCAGCCACGATGAAGACCTCATTGGGAGCATGGAGGAACATGGGGAGCAGAACAGGTGTGAACCAGAACAGTCTCAACTACAGCTACCCTTGTCAATGCACGCAGATAATAAGAGCAGCTCTAATTTTTGTGGTGTAGATAAGGTTTGCTTTAGCACCACACATGCCAAAAGTACCTTAGTTTCCCATAGGAGTTCTTGGGTGGCAGCCAAGGGGAATATTTTGCAAAGAGTACTCACTCCCTTCCTCTCACTTCTTCCTCCTGCCCTGCAGCCCACAGGGATTCCCTGAGCGAGGGACCGGGTGTTTTGCTTCTCTTTTCCATTTTCCTAACTTCATTTCCCCCACGCTTCTCATTCCCTGTGTCTTCAGGTGCGTACGCCCTGCACACTGCACTATGCATCCATGTTAAATCCAGCAGGAAAGGTACTACAAAGGTCTTTGACAAACAAGAGGAGCTGAACGCCATCGGCCCCACTGGCCATTTTGCTGGCAGCTATTTTGCTACCATGTCCTGCTGGCTCCTACGCCGTCTCTCTCATCATGTTTCTTTAGCGACATCCCCTGTCTCCTCTTCTCCCCTTGCTTTTTTGCTTTTAAATACACATTTAAGATGTTTTGTTTCCATGCCCTTTCTCGGTAATTTATCCCATATGTGTGCATGACTCTTCACATGAAATGCTTTTGCCCAAGTCCATCTTTGCAGCCAGTTTTTTATGTTTTGGTTTTATTTTTAATATTTTTTTGCCGTCATGCTTCTTTTCTCCACTGCTTTCAAAACCAGGCCTGTTTAACCCTTCTGACCACCCTTCCCCAACCTCCACAAGCACAAACATCAATTTGATGCAGCCCTTCATCTACAGTTCCCTGTGTGTATACTGTCTTTCCCTCTCCACCAAGAGAGCAAGAAAAACGGGTTTGCAGTCGGTATTTGTTAACAGAACAAAAACAGCAGGTTTAAATTCCTCTGGGCTTGTTTTTGTTTTGGTAAAAAGAAAGGGTAAGGGCAGGACTGACAGCTGAGGACTCACACCCAGGCTCCCAGCCTGAGCTGAGCAGGGCACCTGCTCTTCCACAGGCACAGGGAGGGAGAAAGGAGCAAATCCAGACTTGGTGAAAGGGATGGCAGTTTCATCCATTTCAAAAGACTCACACCCATTTACACTCACTCCAAATTAACATCCCTATTTTAATTTACTTTCGTACCTCCCATTAGAGTAATTTCTCCTCCAAGTCCCATTACGAAATAAAAGTTTTGCCAGGGGTTAAGGGTGTTGGACCAGGCTCACAGGCTTTCTCCATTTATAAGTATTCAGCACTTTCACATAGGTCAGATTTCCTGTAAAGGAAAGTAAATTGCTGCTCCTGATCTGTGATGAGTGGGCTACGATCCGTACCTGAGCCCAGAAAAGTCTTCAATTCTGTATCAAGAAAAACAACAGTGCATATGCTCAACTTTCCACTGACAGCAAGTAGACTCATAATATTAAGTTTGAAGGATGCATGTGCTTAACACTGCTTTCAGAAAGCTTAAAAGAGTAAAAGAGAAATGGTGGCAATGGGCAGAAATTGAGGCCACCACTTGCGTCAGTGTGGAACTGATGCAGCCATCTTCTTGGACACCCCACATCAGGAAGACTTAACTTGCCTATTAGATCTTTTCCATCTCCACTTTTAGGAGCTAGGGGTATCTAGCTAAGGAGTAGTCAAAAAGATTCACTGAGGGAACAAAGCTGTTGCCACATGGCCACTAGATTCCCCTGCTTTCCAATACGATTTGCCAGGCAGATGAAAAGCCCTCACTTGGAAAGGACGAGTCTGAATTAATTTGGGTCTGAACTCATTCAAATTGACCAAATGTGTTGACTAAAAGCCTAATAGCAGAAAACTTTTCTAAGGGAAGATGATTCACTTGGACCTGAGAGATCACCTTCCAAGCCACATTTTACTCTCTTTATGTTGGTGGGTTTTTTTAAAATACAGTACCTCAGATAAATCAGGGTGTTTATCAGAGGGAATGCCACTGGGAACATGTATGTTTGGGTACTGAGATCAGACCACCGAGCCCTGTTGTATGCTAAAAGGAACCAGTTAAACACCTCAATGTGCAAAGGAATAATTGTCCATTTGTTTCAATACCCAACTGCCAACTCTGCCATTCACCTTCTGCCATAATTCTACTTAGGTTAAACACTTGCATGCGCTCTACCCTCCTGACGCGGAGGAAGACTGCAGAGACCATCTACAGGATACTCTGGTTTTTAAAGGATGGTGGAGTTTTCTATGATGAATGTTTCGATTCCTAGCAAACATTTATAGACTGGCATGCTGATGATGACTGTAGTGAAGCTAAGAGTACCAGTCAGTCAAAAGGTCCATCTAGCCCAACTTCCTGTCTCTGACACTGGCTAAAAGCAAAACACCTGGTGAAGAATGTAGGAACAGGGCAAGCCTATAATGCTATTTCCCAAGAGTATTCTCCCAAACTCTAATGGTTTGAGACTCAGGAATTTCCTGGTGGTTTTGTGTTTAATAACCTAGGATGGATTTCCCTTCTGCAAACTTGTGAAATCACCACTTGAGCCTATGTAAACTCTTAACACCTACATCTGCTGGTGAGGAGTCCCAGGGCTTCACTACGCCTGATGGGAAGAACCGCTCACCCTTGGTTATTCTGAACTTTGACCTTGACAGCTTGTTTGCTTTGTACTGGAAGAGACAGTGAATAATCACCCCCTCCAAGACATACATGAGTTTATAGGCTTCTATCATGGATGTCCTCAATCAATCCTCTCCCAGACTGAATAATTAGGGAAGCTTAAAACAGCTGGCTTAATTAATTTTTGCCTGCAAGTAAGCCATCCCATGCCTTGGATCACCTTTGTTATCCTCCTCTGAGTATCTTCCAGTTCCACACATCTTTTCTGAGGTGGGAAGAGCAGAACTGCTCATGGACATGGGCACACCACAGATTTGTACAGGGGCAGAGTGAAGATTTCTGGTTTGCTCCCTAAAATGAGACGAGGTCTTTGACTCCTGCTGATCCCTGAGGTGGTTTCCTAATATTACAGCCCATGACTGCGTTCCACAGCGGCAAGCACTTAGCCCATTGTTTTCCGTGTGAGACAAGCCTGCTTTTTCCCATATGTATCACTCTGTGTTTATCCACAGTGACACTAGTAATGTAACCACGCTGCATGTTCAGCCTAAGCTGCTCCTTGCCGCTCTTCAGCTTTTACATACCCTCCGCTCAGCCTGGTGCTCCTGCGCAGCTCGCTCTGACTTTGGCCACAGAGCACGCGACAAGAGTTGCAACTTGAAGGGCTGGCTTTCATCTAGGTACGGAGCCACAGGCAAGGAGGCAATATGCCCAGTCCTGGGGCGGGTAACTGGGGGGGTAACTGTCAAGTACAGGCGGAACCTCAGGCTCAGACACCCTCTTACCTGACTCTTTACACATATCCCTGCTCCTCACAGCCAAGCCAAAATGAACCACTCCTGACCACAGTCTGTAGTCTTAATTGTAAAGGCAATTGGCGGCACGTGGACTCTTCCCTCCTCCCCGACACACGCTGTAAGAAACAAGCGGCAGTGGTTAGAAACCTAGTATTTCAACCTTTGTCCCATTATTCTGCCTATTTGGGTCACCAATTTACTTAAATGATTCTTATTGCACACTAATAATTTTTCTTGCCATTTGCACTCCTTGTTGTCTCCTTGGGTCAAATGGCAAATCCATTAAAATCAGACTGACCTCACATGAGACCACCCAGCTCCTGGGTGGGCTCCTATAACCCCTGCTCAGCACCACTCAGCTGCTGCACTCTTTAAGTGCACATACAGCCCCGGGGCCAGTGACTCTGATTGAGAGATGGAGCTGTTTCTCCTTCCCTGCTCCCGAGCGTTAGGGCTGGGGGATACCTCTGGTCACCTGTGAAGAGGGCTGGTGCACCGCGCATCTCTGAGGATCAAGAGGAAGACCCAGGCAGGGCACGGCATGGCACTGACTAGCCTTTGCCTCCCCAAATCTGGTCCAGAGGGGCCAAGGAGCCAAAGAGACCTGAAGCATAATCTGCTTCCCTCAACCTGTTTAGATAGCAAGGCTTCTGTAGAGAAACCAGAACTGTAACCAGACATATGGCAAATCTAACGTGTTTAAAAAGACTTTCATGGCTAGGCATGCCAAAAAGAGATACTAAGATAGAACCTGAAGTATTTGGGATTTGTTTTTAATTTGTGTCATAGTCATATGCTTTATTTATGTGTAGAGTGACTACTCAGTTAATTTTACAGTGCACATAAACATGAACTACTTGGTACAAGATTCATTTTTATGTGAATGTAAAACATGATTAATGAAAGAAAACCCAGATATTGTAAGATATTTCATCTGTACCATTTCAAAGTGAACCTGATAAAAGCCAAACAGAACACAAATCTGTATTAAATTAAAGCACCCCTACCACTCCCTCCACCCCTACTCATGAAGTCGTTAAAGTGATTTGGGGGGAAAAATGTAAGCTTGGAAAATCAGTTTATTGCTAAACTGCAGGATAAAAAAATGCAGTTGCAAAAAGCAAACTCTCATTGACTTCACTAGGAGCAAATATCACTCTTATTTCTTAAAGCCTTGTAGGTTAGTGCCAAGGAATTTGGGACAAGAATATAAATCACTTTATGCCTGCATGTCATGGGCTGTGTCATCTAAAGTCCTCTCTCTATCAATCTATAATACATGCAAAAAAATTGGGAGCAAAATAAGCTAACCTATTTTCTGTCTATTAGTATTACTAGAACCTATGCTTTGCCATGCATTTATTGTCAGTCTGAAGGACGTGGATTAACAGTAAGGTGATAAAATTTGGGTGTTAATAAAGATTCTCAGATTGCCTTCCTTACACAAGTTCAGATGTGCTTTACTATGAGAAATTTCATACGGGATGAGAAATCAGTAATAAAAAAGGTAGCAGAATGTGACTTGCAATAATTTAGGCTCATCAAGTTTTGTGAAGAGCCAGAAGTCATGAGCAGTGGTCTTGTGGTTGATTGCTAGCCTGATGCTGACAACATCCCTTGAAGGCACTCATGTAACACAGTGCTAAACGTGTTCGAATGACAGAAAACTAATCTAAGAAACCAAGAAATACCCCATGGCCTGGAAACATAACCACATACATCAGTCATTTCCAACGTGAACTGTTTGGTCAGAAGCCCTTAGGAAGAGGTGAAGCCTTCCAGAGGCTCACTGGTTGTTCAGGGTGGCCACTGAAGACCCTGCTCAGAGGACAGCACAGAGCAGTGCTGAACACATGGCACATACTGCAAGTCAGGAAAACACCAAAGAGAATTGCTGCTGCAATGACTGAAATAGACCCAGGAAAGAAATAAGGCACTGAGAGGAGTATGCATGAGGAGAACAAATGGCCCAACACTGTGAGAAAAAAAGACACCTCTGGTATACCTGTTCTCCCACAGCACTGTGCTGGTGGGGCTCATCAGTCACAGGATCTGTTGCAGACAGGAACTGCTGGTTGCTGTCCTTGCCAGCCTTCCACAAGGACATCTTTCCAAAAGAATCTCCTCTCCACCAGGATACCTCCTGTCTTCCAGCTGTGGGCCCTTCCCAGCATTGCATCTATCTCACTCCACAAGGTTTGACCAGTAATTTTCAAGTATACCTGTGTTTATTACTATTCACCCTGCTCACAAGAAACCTGTAGAGCCCCTGAATGGGAAGGGCGACTAAGATCTTTCCACTGTCTTTAATTCTTTCTTGGGCCAAGGGGGAGTACTTGTGGCATGAAAAGAGACAGCCTCATAACATGAACAAGTCCTGTGAGGAGCAGCTGGGGGAACTGGAGTTGTTCAGTCTGGAGAAAAGGAGGGGAGACCCTATGCCTCTCTACAACTACCTGAAAGGAGGTTGTAGCTGGCGGGGTGTCGGTCTCTTTTCCCAGGTAAGAAGTGATAGGATGAGAGGAAATGGCCTCCTGTTGTGCCAGGGGAGGTTTAGATTGGATATTAGGAAAAATTTATTTACCAAAAGACTTGGCAAGCATTGGAACAGGCTGCCCAAGGAAGCGGTTGAGTCACCATCCCTAGAGGTATTTAAAAGACGTGAAAATGTGGGGCTTAAGAGACATCGTTTAGTGGTGGACTTGGCAGTGCTAGGTTAGCGGTTGGACTCGATCTGAAGGGTCTTTTCCAACCTAAATGATTCTATGATTCTACACCTCTATAAACACATAACTGCTCTTTGAAGACCCCTTTGCAAGACCTCTTGATACGAGGATGGCCATTAGAAGAACAAATGAGGCATAGGGCCATAGCACACAGCACTTTTGAGAATTTTGGAGATTAAAGTTATAAAGAACAGCAGTCTCTAAACAGCTCTCCCTGCCCCCTCTGCCCATACAAAAAGGGCTTTTCTTCTTTATTTCTTTTATAATTAATTAGTGTACATGAAGGATATCTCAAAAGAATGCAAAATAGTCCCTTCCTGAAAAATCCATGCTAACTTCTGGAATTCACAGATTCACAAGGTAACTGAACATTAATTTCAGGACTTACCCAAGAGATTATGACACCAAATGCAAGGCTAGAAACATACCTTGGTTAAATTATCCTGCAGATTTCAAAATATTTCAGACCACATCAGCAAGAAAGCAAAAGAGATCACAACCAAGTTCCCAGGGAGGGTACACAACAACTCAAAAAGGAAGTTTGTGAAATGTGGGGAAATACTCAGTAATTACTTTATGGTTTTGTTTTGCTTTATTCAAAACAATTAAACAAGGGAACATGAAAAATACAGCAAACAGCAATAATGAACTTAGCCTGGACTAAGTTTGTTATTTATGAACACCTACCACCTCCGCAAAAGAAAACAGACAGATTTCACTCCAGAAAACCTCTCTGCTGAAATGCAGGAAAATGTACCCTGAAAACTACGACCAAAAGGGAGAGGAAATAATATTTTATTTAAGCACTAGCCTGACTTGCATTAAAATCAGGGAAAGCCCTCCATCAACTTCAGAGGGAGCTGGATGTAGGACAGTAGATGAGAATGAGCTGTAAGCTAAGGTCCTCCTTCAGCCTCTCCTGATAAATTCCTCCAGCCCAAGGCTGTGCCCTGACCAGGTACCCCATTTCTGTGTCAAAACATGGCCCGTCTTTACATAAAGCATGCGCCTGCAGCATGAGAGAGGATAAAAGGAGCAAAGCCCTGCAGGAGTTGTCCCAGGCACCAGGTGTCACTCCAAACTGTGGGGGAACAGGAAGAAAAAGGTAAGGAGGATAATGAAGACCACAAAGATAACATTTCCTATCGTAAAGGTGGGACAGAGGTGAGCAGCGACCCTCCACATCAGAAGCCTTATGACTGGGTGTGCAGATGCACTTATAAAACCAGAGATGCTGTTTAAGTGGCAACTCAAAAGCAGAAAAAGAAGTGATTTTAGGAAACAGAGAAGAAGAGGGAGGTTACGTGGACCGACACAGTCTGTATTTCTGAAGCACCAGGCAGGAACCGGCCCAGCCAGCTTTTCCCTTCAGTAGGGCTGAGGGGAAAACCTCAGCTGATGGCAAAGTGCAAACCAGTCTTTGAACACAGATGTCCGCAGCAATGTTCTTGAGATGGTGTGGGATAAAAGTTGATAGTTGTTTCCTTGCTTAAGACAAGCCAGAGAACTGAATGAAAATACATTTTCTAATTTCTTTTCCACCTCCCTCCTCATTTCTCCCCAAACAGTAGCAGGAGGATCTTGCCACCCGCATTTGCACTGTCCTTAGGAATGCATGTGCCTATTTTTGGATAATTTGGAAACCTTTGGGAACATTCCTTACTAATAAACACACTTTCTATTCTTTTTCCTGTATTCCCTGTGAATTTCCTCATCTTCCTTTGCCAGCTATTGTGTACTGAGCCATTCATGACCCAACAGCAAGGCAGTCCTTGGACTTCCAGGAATCCTAACCTGGCGAAGCACTTAGGACACAAAGGGGAAATGATTCCCTCCACCTAAAGAGGAGTTGTCTCTTCAGTCAGCTCTAGGCCTGCAATG
Organism: Pandion haliaetus; assembly: GCA_013401275.1. Classification (NCBI taxonomy): domain Eukaryota; kingdom Metazoa; phylum Chordata; class Aves; order Accipitriformes; family Pandionidae; genus Pandion; species Pandion haliaetus. The sequence continues at coordinate 96,996 of VYZV01017094.1, read as the reverse complement.
TTATAGTCAAGCTGGTTTGTCTGGAAGGCAGAAATAGGAGAACCTCAAAAGGTTCTGCTCAGAAAACTCTCCAATCTGTTATATGTATAGGGGACAAGGAAAATGAGGAACAAGTTCACAAGTCTCTTGCTGTTTACTAAAAATACTGCCAACACGATGCTTCCAATAACTTTGTTTGCAGTACTGGTCCAGAAGGCGGAACTGCAGATGGCTGAGGAGATATAAAAAGCATTTGTTTTTCTTCTCCTTGTGACATGTTGTGTAACTGTAACCCTGGAGGGATCTGCCAGTGAAGAGCACCATCAGGGTCTGCTCCGCCTTTCCCAGATGGGTACCTAGGGAGAATGCAATGTGGCTCACCTCACCATCCCACTGCCATCCTCTCTGAGGGGCTTGAGTCTAGGATGAAGTTACAACTTATTTTCCCTGCCCATCCAGTCCATGGACTGTCAGCCTACCTAGTCAGTTATCCACTGGAGACCAGGTTAAGCCAAACAACATTCACTCAGTAGTCTCCTAACAGCTGTCAGGTATCAAAACTATTTTGCCCACTATCATCCTGTGCTGAATTTAAATTAAGATAGGGATTCACTGCAAAAGTAGCACAAGTAATCCGATTTAGTTTTGCTCAAGCATGAAAGTTTAAACTTAAAAAAGTCAAGAGTCTTTATCCTTTTGACATATTAAAAATCTGACTGGACGTGGCCTTGAACAACCTGCTCTAGCTGACCCTGCTCTGAGCAGGACAGCTGGACCAGATGATCTCCAGAAGTGTCTTCCATCCTCATCAATCCTCAGATTCTGTGCTTCTGTGGAAGTGCATGGACTGTCCCAGGACCACATTACCTCTAACAGCCTTTCAAGGCTTGTGGGTCCCCAAATTTTCTTTCTCCTATACGAATAAGTTGAATTCTATGGATTTGGCCCATGGTTCTTCATGCTACAATACACTAAGCCATTCTGTTATTTTTTACAAGACATTTGGGAGGGAAATATGCCTGCTCTTCTGCACATGCAGCAGAAAACTGAAGGAAGACAGTGTGGGACTATAAGGATTTTAGTAATTAAGCCTTCACCTTCCATACACGTAGGATACATGCAAATGAGAGTAACAACTCAGCCTCTCTGAACCTGCCAGCCAGGGCTGAAGGTAGTGTCACACTTGGTGAGGGAGCTCATGTGTGTAAATGTTGGGGCTGGGGACAATATCACCAAAGAGTCTGAAGCTTAAGAAAGGCAATTCCTGTGTTTAAGGGACAGCACTGAGAGTCAGGAAAACTGAATCTACTCCTGCTTTCTTTGGAAAGTGACTACCCCGCTATTATCTTCACTACACAAGGGGCCTAATAACTAACAGAAATATTTTGAAGGTTAAAGTAAGTGATGTCTGGTAGGTTATTTGGAATTCACACAAGAAAGATGCTGTAGGGGAGCTAAGCCCTATGACGCACTCAGGGGTTGTGTGGCAACTGGATTTTAGCCCTTTCTACACCATGCTGTGCCACCCCCGCACTTCTGACATATTTATCCTGACAACAGTCCTGTGAGACAGGGCAGCCCTGTTTACCCAATAACTCATGGGGAAGACAAACTCAAACATCTAAGTGACTTGTCCAAGGTCACCCAGTGACCTTCTGCCTTGGCGAAAGGTTCTTCTGGATTTTCATTTATTATTTGCTACTCCTAAAGGATCCCCAGTGGACTGACAGAATCACAAAATAGGAGGTAAAAGGCAAGTGCCATAGCACAGGTCTTTGGCAACAGAAGAGATCTTGTTTCTGCCTGGAGCAGCTACTAGCCACAGGCAGCCCAGGGGGAAGATGTTTTGCTAGAGCTGTGATCTCACACCAGAAAATCAACCATTATTTCCTAATGCATCAGTACTAAGCAGGTTCAACAAACTGGCTGCCTTAAGACCCTTTGCTCATGATCCCTAAGCCATACTGTTGCACGTTGGCAGCACAGCTGTGCACAGCTCCATGCTGGCCATCCAAGAGCAGCTCACTGCAGGCAGGTCTCAGGGGCTGCAGGTGCCGGGGCTACCTGCAGACAGCTCAGAGGTTGGGCCACACCTTCTTCTTGTGTTCCTAAAATGCCCCATAACAAGCATGTAAAAGGTCGACTGTAATCCACCAGCTGAAAACGAGACATAGTTAAAGCAATCCCAAGTATATAATCAGCTACTGCAGAGGCATTCTGCTGAATCCTGAATTATTTAACTGGTGAAATTAGTAATGCGTCTTTCAACATGGAATGGGTATCACATTACCTGGTAAAGCTGAGCAGTGGAAAGTGGTCTGTAGCATTCAACTTTTTCAGGGCAGGAAGACTCAGAAAGTGCTGTGAGCCCCAGGGACAGGAATACTGTTAGTATTTCTGGAGGAAACATCAATGGGATCTGGGGTGGGTCGAAAAGGGGTGGTCAGTCTTTCCCCCTCCCTCAGTTAAGCCTCTGCTCGCCACTTAGTCTGCCCTCCATGAAGCCAGGATCTGTCCCTGGGAGACTTCCTTTCACAGTGGAAGCGGCACCTTGATGCATAAGTGGGATTCGAATCATCTCTCAGACAAACTGGTACTTTGCCAGCCCCACAACATCCCCAGTCCCCAACACTATAACCCCACAGCTCTGCCCCACTCTGGCACCTCATTAGGAGGAGAGAGGGAGAGAAGAATATTGCCAGGCGGAGGGATAGCAAGGGGAGTGTGGCCTGCCTCCAGGCTTAGTCCCTGCCACTGACACAGAGAAGACCTGTAGAGAGCTGGAACTGGCAGAGAAGGGGTAGGGCTGGAGGAAAAGGTGCAGAAGAGCTGGGCAGCATGCTGCCCTGATGTGCGCCTTGCAGAGCACAGCCCTGCTCCTTATCAGGGATACTGCAGTGGTATCAGCAGCTGCCCATATTGCTGTCACTTTCGCTTCAAGTCAAGGTACTCCCACACACACTGCTGCCTCTAGCTAAAGGTCCTCCACCACCGTGCCCAGAGGGGTTCGCACAGCAGTGCAGACTTGGTTGAAGCTCCTGAGCTATCACACCCGTGTGAATTTGCAACAGTGCATCATGACCAGGTCATGGTTTGAAGAGGGAGTTCTGGTTCTGATATTTAGGTCTGTTGTATACATGCCTAATAAACCACGCTTTGCTTTTGCTGTGCAGGAGTGTATGTATTCATATACCAGTGAAAGAAGGGCAGGGAGTCCTGTATCAACCAAGTCAAATAATTTCTTTTCCACTACCAACACAACTCGGTCGGGAAGTCCCCATCCTCCTGACTCCTCACACAGCACGTGTTGTGGGGTCTTCTCCAGGGAGCCTGAAAGCAGGGGCAAGACTGCAGCCTACCTACCAGCCATACCTCAAGAGAAGAGCAGATGTCTAAGGAGAATCCCAAGGCTCATGGGCTGTCCACAGAGGACTCTTATTTACCAAAAGCACATGGTGGGTGACAGATGGCTGCTTATCTAAAAGAACTGATCATCAGCTGATACTGAATTGCAACCATGTTTTAGTAAGCTCGCTGAGTAAACGGACTTTTCTTTGTTTGATTTCAAACCACCTGTAGCTGCTCTGAATTTCCATTGTAAACTCTGCCTGACACAATAATGCCATTATTCACACAGGCATTGAATATTGAATCTGGCCAGGTGGGGCTTATACCATTAGCTTTTGTGTTTGCTTGGATATTACACATGGTCATGCAAACTTTAAATTCAATGGAGATACAAATGCAACTGAAATACAAAACCCTAATATGGTTACGTGCTCCATGGGAGCAGGCCACAGGTTATTGATTGCTGGGGTGAAAAATGCAGGACACTTTCCAGGGAAATTGTGTTTGGCAGCATGCAGGGAATTTCTGTTGTCAGAAAGCTGAGTCTCCAGCTGAGGAGATCCCCAGCATTCAGTCTGCGCTGATCAGCCACTGATGAGTAATAAAAGATTCAACCTAAATCGGTAACTTCCAGTTATTCCTGTATATGTATACATGCATATATATATATACACATGCATGTGTGTTTGCACTAATGTACATGCAATTATATATATACACGTGTTTGCACTAATGCACATAAAAATATATATATGCATGGGTATATGCATCCTTGTACATGCATATGTGTATATATATATGCTTAGACAATGCAATAGATAAATATAAATAGCATGATCACCTAGAACCAATAATTAGAAGGATAAGTACTTTGAAAAGACATACAATAATTCCTACAGGAAATATTCTATATAGCTTATGCTATAGATGAAAGTTACGGTAAAATCTTTATACCAGAAAATACAGGGTAGGCCAAAATGCTTACAGAATTTAGGCACTGGGATCTTAAACCACTGAATCCCCCCTTTCCGTTACCCCCTACCAGCCGAGTTCCTCAGTGATCTACATTTCTGGCTCTGGCCAGGATACAGAGATCCCAGGCCCTGACAGGTGGCTGAGCAACCCCAGGTGCCTGCCCAAAGTCCAGCTGAGCTCCAGAGCCTGGGCTGGGAGGCTGATCTGCTGCATCTGCTCAGCAGGGACGTGATCCCCATATGCCAGCTCAGGATCTCCACTCAGTGCAGCATCTGCCACCACTGCCCTTTCTAACAGGGAGGACAGTAGACCCTAACGTGAGTGGTAGGAGCACCTCCCAGATACGATGCCTAGGTTGTCTTCATGGCAGGATTAAAACTATTGCACCTTCAGAAATGCTCTAATCATTGGCCTCTGTAGGCTTTTCTGGACATGCATCTCCTTCCCTCTGAAACAACTGTGTCAACACAAAACATTCATTTAACCATCAAAGAGCTGAGAACTGAAATAGTGCTCTGGGGTAGCGACTGGGGAATCCTATGCTCTTTGTCCCAGCCCCAAGATTATCACTGATTTTTACCCACCAGAAATGTACTGGAAAGTACATAAGGGGTAGAGTAGAAGTAATACACAGGAGGAGAGACCAGATCAAGGGCTTTCCCTCCCAGCAACTGCCCTAAGGATTAGGCTACAGAAACCAGCTCTACCTGCTCTTTTTCTGTCCGCAAGAATCTGGCATCCTCTGGTGCACAGTAGCATAGCTCTAACAAGAGATATCCTCCTGAAAGTTTCTCCGGACTTAGGACAAACCTGAACCAGTTTGGTGTCCAGTGTGCTAATCACTGAACTATTGGAGGAGGCTCCCATTGGTGATGGGTTTGAAAATGAGGTGTACTGTGTTTTGTAAGATATCCATGCCACTCTGCTTCATTTTTGGATCTGCTGGAGTTTAGGCAGGAGTCAGCCATTAAGCAGTTCAGATTAAGGCAAGCACTTGGGGAGCTTTTGGACATTTGTGCTGAGTGGTATGTGTGCCTGTACTGTGAGCAGCACACCCAGAAGATCTCTGACACACCGAACTTACAGAATATGCACTACACAAAGGACAAGCATATGTGCAGCAAACAACTGCTCCAACCAAAGTCAGAGGCATCTGGAGATCTTAGTCCAAAGTCCTCAGATTTCACCTGGGTAAGTGTTTCAGCTGGAAAAAGAGGGCATTTCTGGGGAAAACTGGACAGGCAATAGCTGTATTTGCAGGGCAAATAAAGATGCTTGCATCCAGGACAAAATGGCTGCAGGCTGGAGGAGTTTAGATCAAAATCTAAGATTTAAGAAACTGAATTGTATTCATGAACAATCTCCTAAATAATTTGGGGCTCTGGTACATATTTTCTTTCCCAGTTTTGTAATCCTCCCCACGCAAACTTTTCAGCTGGGGGAAGGAACAGAAAGAAGAGAATTAATCTTCCAGACACGAGCAGCACCTCACTGAAGTCAGCTGAAGAGGCCCTATTTGCAGACTATCTGACACTAAGACTCTTTTTCAACAGCAAGTCAGCCACCTCCAGCGTAGGTGCCAAAGGCAGCACGTGGCAGATCCTGAAGAGCAGCAGAAAGACCTGGTGCAGGCCAGATGCAGGAGATGGGGAAGCTGTGCTGGGCTGCATCTCCTGGGTCATGGTTTTGGCAGTTATGCATCCAGCCGGAGCCACAGCCTCTCCCAGGGTTAACACAGTGTCTTGGCTGCCCTCATGCCCCGTGTCCCAGCTTCTACTCACTCTTTTGTATGAGAAGGAAAGATGCAGTTGGGCATCTTTGTAAGGTGGCTCACTCCACTTTGGAAACTCTCAGGCATTACCACCGAAGTGACCCACCCATGGAAGAGGAGTTGAGAAAGGCAAGAAAAGCTCAATGAAGGCATTGAATGGGTTGCCATACACGTGGCCTAGAGGTCTATGTGCCCCAGGAATCTCTCAAGACTTTCTGTATGTCAAGTGGATGAACAAAATCATCAGTATTTCTGTGATCCTTAGCTTCCCAAGGCCACTGCTGTGCTCACGGAAGTGGCTAGCTTCAGACTGCTCCTAGTGCAGACTCTTCTCAATACAAGACAGAGAAGGGATGGGTCAGCAAGGGAGGATTTTTTTCACTAACAGAGAAGTCTGTAGTTTGACAGGTTTGTAGGAAACATAAATTAACAAGCAGGTCATGGTTCAGACTGTGAAACTTTGCAGCAGCAGCTACTAAAGAGTAATGGTGGGGATTTCCCTTGTATGCTGAACTGTAGCTATAATTAGACCAGTTAGATATTATCTTCCTAGCAGAGAAAATTGCTCAGCTCCACAATGCCTGCTACTGCTGATTCTGGAAGTTCCCTCATATATTTATTTACACAAAATCAAAGATCCACATTCTGTTTTCTTTGCTGAAGCAAAACTCCTCCTTGCTTCATGGGATCCCTACCCCAAGTAGTTCAGGATTAGCCTTCTAGATACTGGGACTAAGAAGATACTTAGTTACTTACATTGTTTTCCTCTTTCTTTACCCCGCTACTTCCATCCCTCAGGGACTTGCTCTCTTTTGAGTGATAAGCTGTAAACAATGCAATATACATTACAAATTGTGAGTGCAAAGAGGGTGGGTAATTGTTTTGAAAATAAGAAATACCGTGTGATCACTCCATTCACCAGTATCAAGAAATCCCTTCAGCTCCCAAACAAGCTCCCAATTACTGAATTTACACACAACATGGAAGGGCTAGATCTTCCTCCAAGCTCCTTTAGGCAAACAGAGGACGGCTGAGGTCTAGTCCAAAGACTCATTGCCCAGCTGGGTTCCCCACCTTGCTTCCAGCTTCCCTGGGCACTAGCATCTTTGCTGGGGACATCCGTTCATCACCTTACTGTTCACTCTCCCTGAAATGGGGTTAGCCTGTTTACCATAGGACAGTACTGAAAAATCTCATGCATAACAGCCTGAACTCACTTCCAAGGAAAATTTGGTTTGCATGGTGCTTAGGCATCATCCTGTCAGCTACACTCAACCTGTAGTGTAAATAACACTTTTCATCTGCCAGCAGAGAAAAAATAGATACCCATTTTTCACTAATTTTCATACTAATGAGAAATATTAGACCCAGGAGGTTTCAATATTGTTGCCTTATAAAGGAAAAATGTCGAAATTGTTTAAGGTGGCTGTTAATGAACACCTTCCATACCCGCTGATCTCATCGCAGTAACATGAAAGGAGACTTTACCCCACCTCCCTGGACAGAAAAGCAAGCTGAAGTCATGTGGATTGCTTCAGGCCATTCTCACCTATGTTGCAGCCCTGTTCCACTGCAGGCAGATGGGTCTGCGTCTTCTCGGCAAGCTCACTCCTTTCAGAGTTGGGAAAATAGAAGAAAATGAAGAAATACCTTGTTTGAAGCTGACGACAAGTGAATTTGAGTTCTTGTGTCTTGCTGTTGTCAAAAAAAGGAGTGTTTGTAGAGACATACTCTTTACAAGGTCTATCCTAAGCCCATTGCAGGATCAGAAGCCTGAAATAAGTAATTTTTTCTTACATCAGTTACCACTGTTGAGGGTGTAATTCTTTGCTTTGCATCCTGTGCTAATAGACTCTCAATCTCTTTTCCAGCTGCTGGTTAGATCCCCAGGAGCTCCTGGTGGGGAAATAATCACCACTGACCAAAACAGAAGAATCCAGCTGAGGTCAATGCAGAGAAATGTAAAGAAGGATGGCACCACTGGACAGTGGCTGTTGGTTTCTAACATCCAAGCATTCATGGATGCCAGGAGGCAGCTGCTGTCACACACCTCATGTTATCTGCTCGCTTTAGCTGTGCAACAAACTGCTGTGCAGTCTGGAGGGGAGTGAAGACAGGAGAAGGAGGAGTGCAAGGTGTTATAACAGGACACTTTTATATCTTTCCCATGGCATGGCATTGCTGATTCTGCAGACTTGGGACTCACATTAGCCTAAGCAGCATGTGTGCACCCCTCCAAGCTCTGCAAAGGTCTTCACACAGAGGCATGAAGCTACTTTCATTAACCTTTACCCCATGGAGAGGGGAGCAGGACAGAGCCAACCTGTGGTGACAGGTCTCCTGGGGAAGCCAGGAAGGGAAGGGCATGGGCAGCCCCAGAAAACTGTAAAAAGCATCGGGATATTCCTACTATGGAACAATTCATGCATTAATCAGTTAGAAAAGAGTTGAGATTTAAGGTCTGTCTGACAGTTTCAGCAGAGGTTTAAGAGAAAGGGTATGCCTGGCTGGGCAGAGAGGGAGGCTGTGGGCTGCTGCTTTGAGGAAGAAGTATTATTTTGAGTTTTCCTCTGTACTAAGAGGCAAAAAACAGAGAGAAGTGGGCTCCCTCTTGACTGTGCCTCAGTCTGGTGAGAGCAGCTCATGGCTGTAGCATCACTCTCTAGCTGAGCTTTTGGTTCCCCATGACCTCTTGGTGAAGGCTACAAACTACCATGTTGCAAACCACAGAAGTTTCTCCTCACTTGACATCTTCTGCCCTCTCACAAACACCTCCTGAGGAGTCTAACTGTATGTCTGCAGAAATAAGCATGACTTGCACCTTACCTATGGATGTCAGGAGTAATTTCAGACGCTTTTCTGACATTATTTAGTCATCTGAAGAGGCCAACTAGATGTATAGCAATGCTGCCATCTATACAATTTGGATACTTAAATAACTGCAGCCCTTAGGCTGCGTACACACATTCTCTTGTAGCTGCAGCCATGCTTGTTAAAAGACATTACGACAGCCTGTCCACAGCTGCTCTTCAGTCCTCTGCCAAAGCTGCCAGCCCCCCAGGTCTGCCTGATTATCTGTCGGCATGAGCAGTTCCAAACACATTCCAGCCTAAAGGAGAGGGACCAGGAAAGACTCGCGGCTTAGACCATTTCAATTAACCTGGTTTATGTCAAATCAACCCAAAGCTTTGTTCAGGACTCCGACCAAACCTGAATTTCTTTGGCATTTGGAAAATTACCACTTTTACAGTTACCTCAGCACTTGCCGTAAAATAGCAGACCTCTGATCTAAACTGTGCTAAATGAAGCTGGTTTTAAACCCAGAGAGGTTAGAGCCATTTGCACTGATAAACTGGAAACTTGCTTTATAAATGCTAGAATGCTTAAGGAAACTTTGTATCATGGTGTTTCCAGGCTGACTGCAATTACCATGTTTCCTTAAAATTTTCAGCCCTTAGATGAGCAAACCAATTCTTCACACTTCTACAGCAGTATAAATCAGTATTTACTGCACTTGAAGGATATGCGATTAGGTTCAGCGCACAGGATCCCAGACATGACATTCACCCGTTGGCACACATTCCCCAACAGCCAGGGACATGGCTCCTACATTTAGGCAGTGTAGCGCAACAGGAGCTTTCCATACCGTTACACCGTGTATGAACCGCAGATGACGATGGCACTACAATAGGTGGTAATACAGATAATGTTGGAAAGAGCCATACCAGAAGGTAGGATTTCCAGCTACCGATGCATCACTGCTTGTATCACACAGCTGGAAGCACTGGACATGCCCAGCCATGTGATCTTACGGTGTTTCCTCGCTGCTCTTGAAGGTACCTGAGAAGTCAGATTTAGTGAAACACAGGAAAATCAACTTGATTCTCCACAGCTTTGCATTGAAGGACCCTTCCACCTTCGTATGAAGCAGATGTAAAATAGCTGTTCCTTGTTATTAATTCTGGTTTGAATGTGATTCCCCTGACCAATTTAATTCCTTATGGTAAATGACTAGGCTCCAAGCTTGCCAACACTTACATATATTTGTGGTTAATTTATAAGGGCATGACTGGTTCCACTGAAATTCACAAGACATTTGGGTAAAATTAAGAGTTTGAAATCAGGCCTTTCGGGATGATCTGCCAATAAAGCGGTTGGAGTATCATGACAGTCCAGCCTTGATGTAACACCATCATTTCACACTCAGCGTTGGAAGATACGGGTATTTGCAGATGAATATATAAATGCATATGCACACCACCAAACTACTTGGTGACTGTGGCTTCAATTTTAATGCATTTCTAGGATATTGAGATAATACTGTATGGGGGTTTTTCCCCCATATTGCCTTTAGCTTCTTCAGAGTTTAAGAATTTGCATTTCTCTTCTGCATGATATTTCTGCTTGTTACGCTTTTTAATGCAAAGCCAGGTGCTCAAAGCAAATTGATGCAGGCTTGGATGTTCACTCCATTTTACCTCAGCTTTACACCAGTATCAGTCCACCACCTTCAGGTCACTTTTTCCCCTGACTTGCAAAACAGACTTGAGGGGAGAATCAGGTCTGCATATCTTAGGACAGAATCATTTAGCCACAGACTCCTAACACAGACCACAAGTAAACATTTCCAAATAATCTCTCAGTGATTTAGGTGCCTGTGTCCTACTTTCAGAAGTGATTTGGGTCCACATTTTAAATGGATTTAGTTATGTAAGGATGTAACTAGGAGTAAAAGCTCTGCTTGAGCTCTTGAGACTTGGTATTTGGGACAGCTAGTCCAAAACATCCATCAATAAGCTCCACAGCCACAGCTGCCTTTGCTCTTGAGGAGCAAAGGAATCAGGCTACTGGTTTAGGATCCTGAGTGGGATACAACTGAACCTTTTAGATGCTCTAAGACTGGCAAAAATACTACTTTATCCTTCCTAGTACTGGGAACTACAGGTCAACCAAAGAGTGGGAAAGCCCAAGTAACAGCTCCAGCAGCTCCAGCGCATATTGGCTATTCCCCTCCCAGCCAAACACTTTTTATCTGAACACTACCTGGTTCCTTACCCCACGAAACTCTGCCAGGGAGGCAAACTATAATATCCCTGTCGACCTAACCAAGAGGCAGGAACAGCAGACAGGACCTGAATTGTGCTAAACAAGTCATGGGGGGCAGGCCAGATGGCAACAGCAAGGGAGATGTCATGCAGGTGAGGGCTGAGGGGGGCTAGCAGAGGTGGGGGGGGGCTCAAAAAAGGGAGTGCAAAAGGGCTGCAGGGTCACACGGAGCTCTGTGGGTGTTCAGGACTGGGACAGTGTGGGAAGGAGAGCAGCACAGGTCTCAGTTTGGGGATATGGACCAACCCATGTGAAGCACCCAGGACTGGGATGGCTGGGGAAAAGAGCAGGAAGGAGAGAGGAAAGCATGCAAAGCCCAGGAAAACGGGGACAGGGGGGCTACAGAGCAGAGCTGGGAGTGTTACAGGGGAAGCTCAGAGGTGATAGTAAAGGTATGGATGGGAAAGAAGATCTAGGATAAGAACAGCATCACAGCTGAATTGCAGGACTGAGGGTACTTTGGGGAGGTCAGCTGTGCTGTCATGGGATGGCAAGGAGCTGAGGGGCAGGAGCCAGGCTCATGCGAAGAGCCAAGAGACTGTCATGTGTAGTCCAGCTGTTATGACTGTATCCACGCTGCAGCACAGATGTTTGCTGTTTCACAGTCTTGGTCCTTCAGGTGTCCAGATAGCCTGGACCTGCTGGAGGGGGCGGCAGCACCCTCCCAGCCCAGGCATCCTTTGCCTGGATAGCAGGGTGCAAGAAGCACTGACAGGCATTCCAAGGTCCTGTCCTGAAATGAAGGCAGGCTGCAGCCTGGGGTTTACCTTGCTTAACCAGTTAGAATGGCATAGACAATTAAATTCCTTCCTCCATATGAATTCAAATTCCTTCAAGTGGCAGAAAAGAATGAAGCAACCAGAAAATGTCCAAACAGAGCTGTGGCAAGTGCTTTCCTGTTCCTGTCTAAACTGGGTATATTCCTCTGCTTGGGTGACAGTAACGCAACCATGATCAGGGAAGCCAAGTGCTATACCAAGCCAAGTGCAGGGACTTATTTACTGTAAGCAACACTCACCAGAGAGAGGGCTCTAGAAAGGTCTGTGCCAGTGTGTAACTGCCCTTTCCCAGCACAGCATGAGATATCCCCCATCAGATCCCTTAATTAAAACGAATTAGAAAGAAACCAGCTGTACACATCAGTCTGCAGTGAGGATTGAGAGCAGACATGTTCTAATTAACACCCAAGGAGATGTTCTTCCCATTCACATAGTGAAGACACGCAGGCAACTGCTGTTAAGAGTTAACAAGATTTAAATATGCCAATAGCCTTTGCTTGTCACCTATCCTGGGAAAAGGATAATAGAAAATAAGGCTCTGGACTGTCAGGCAGAAAGAGCAGGCAGAGGGATGTAACGGGACATAGGCACTTCTTGTCCCTTATCAGCATCTGCTACGAAATATGCTGATGAAGTACTGACTGACAGACACGAAAACCCAAATGAAACTGGGAAAGAGCCTTGTGTTTTGTACCAAACAGCTTTAATGGTCTCCTGCCTAAAGGAAGCCCAGCCCATACCATGAGGGAATGCATTGAGGCTGAGCCAGAGCAAAAGCATCCCTCCTGCTCCTCCCTTCTCCTACTCAGATATCAGACTTGGCAGCACAAGTGACAGGACTCCAGTCAAGCTCCAGCGAAAACCCCTCTCTCTACAAAATACTGTGTGGTCTGGAGATGAGGAGAGAAGCTCACCTTCCTTGGTGGTTGGCAAGTCCTCTTCTCCCCCAAATCTCTTTCTTTACCCCACCCTTCATAAATACTTTTGTTAAGGGAATAAGGGGAAAAACACATTTTAAAAAGAAAAAGCCCTCTTATTTCCCTCAGTTTCCAAATAAAATCAAAGACAGGCAAACACGAGCTGGGACACCAAATTTCATAAGAGATCTTCTTGCTCCCAAACATGCCTCCAGCTAAGCCTACCATGAAATCACAAAGCGGACTTCCCCTACACGCATGCACACATGTACAACCCTGTTTATAAAAATCCTCTACTCCAAGAGCTCCTGAGAGCAGCAGCAGAAATAGTGACATAAGGACAACCACCGTCTTCCCCTTCCTAATATTTTTGGTGTGTTCCTCCCACTCTTCCCCTGTTTCTTCAAAGACAACTGTGGTGTTGTTGAAAACTGGTGGCTTTGCTGCTCCCCTCCCAGCTCTCCAGACGCGGTTGTGCCTGCTGAGCTGCTGCTATCAATCCTCTCTTTCCAGCTGCAAGCCTTGTGACTCAGATTCTCCAGAAAAACCCTTGGCTCAGCTTCATAAGAAGGAGGGATTAAAACTCATGAAAAATGAGCTCGCACCAGCCCTTTTTATAAGTCTCTAATGGAGGGTCATATGAGCTGGTCAGACCCCCTGCCCTCCCCTTCTCCCCCTTCCCCTTCTCTGATCCTCCTGTTATTCTTGGCCGCAAACTGCTGGGCGTCCCAGCCGGGGCACTTGGATCAGGAGAGGATATCCCATTCAAAAGCCCAATTCCCAGTGTGGCCTTTTCGGGCTGGAAGCAGTTGTAAAATTTCTTTTTTTTTTTTCCTTTTCTTGGTACAGTTTGCCTGACCTACATATTCCAGCATGGTGTGACTTACGCTCTATCATTGACCTACATTTTCAAACTGAAAAATAAAAACTCCAGGAAGACATGCTAGTAGATGTGTATGGGAAGAAGGAACCCAGCCTTGTGGGGACATCTCCAAACAGTTGCCCAAAGTAAGGCTGATTAAGCAGCTTCATTTTATTCCCCCCCCACCCCCATCCCTTCACCCCAGCTGTTTCTACTTAAGAAGCAAAACAAAACACAGATCTCCTGCTAATTCAATTTCAGATTGGGAGAGATTTTGAAGAAATCACTCAGGCTGCTCTAGACTGTTCCCCTTTACCCATAGCCCATTCAAAAGGGTAGACCCAGCACCCCCAAAAGGATTTGAGCTCCTACCACCCCCTGGGAATTAGTCACCTGGCCGCTTCCAGGATCTGAACCCTCAAGCGGTGGCAGAGCCCTCTGAAAAGCATCACTGCCTGCTGGGCAAATGCCTCCAGCCCCATCAGTGGTGGGGAGGGCAGCGGGCAGAGGTAGGGGAAACCAAGCCAAATGCTGCAGAGGGGGCACCAGGAGTGATCCCCCCTGGGCTGGATGGACATAGGGGTAGAAAGAGGGCGGCTGGAGGAGGACAGCTGGAGGAGCGCAACCCTGCCCTTGGCCCCGCACCGACCCTCGGGGTCACCCCCCTTGCTCTCCCAGCTTTAACGGCCCTGGGAAGCAGGCCACAGATACATGGGTCTCCACATCCCATCTCCATCTCTCAGCACCAGCCCCACGTCTCTGCCTGTCCTTCGTATGCTTCTTCTTGACAAATCAGGTTTAATATAGCAAAGACCAAACGCATTTCCCTTCCTCCAAAACCCTGCTGTCTTCACTCACCTCTCTCCCTCCGCTCCCCATTGCAGCTGACCACCCTAATCCTCTCTCTGTCATGCAGACTCATTGTCCAGGAGCTAAGAGATTCCTCCTCCCTGCTTTTCCTCCATTTATCAAAAGGTTTTTTGCATAGCACATACAAAATTCAGCCTTGTCCTTGTTGTTGCAGCAGCAGAAATGCCCAAGCCGTTATCTTCTGTGCCAGTATGAAGAGCATGTTGTTCTGGCACCTACACATTGCTTCCTCCAGCATCACTAACACGAATTTGGTCCCTTTTCTTTACATCTGAGCAAATATAACCCACAGTGGCTTCCTCCACGGGCTCCCAAATGACCACTGCAGCAACTTTAGACCTTCTGTCCCTCCCTGCAAAGCTGTTTATGTAGCAGAGCTTAAAAGACAAACTCAGACTACTAAAGAATATGGCTCAGATAGAACTAAATCATTAAATGATAAGCATAGGTCAGCCCTTAGCACAGAAATGTTACCAGGCACTATGAAACAATCTGATACACTGAATGAGACAGTCCAATTTCCAGAAGAAATTAGATTTTCTCAAAATCAGGAATTAAGAGGAAAGCAGCCCGTGCATCTGTCCACTGCACTCTCTCTTTCTCCACTGAGTGTGAGGAAATCCTTCCATGCAACATAAAAAGTCAGTTCCTGCGACTTCAAAGCTCCTCAGTGCTTTTCAAAGTCAGAGATGCAATTGCGGCCACACGGACAGCGATGCAAAAGCCCCATTAACTCCTGTCAACCATCGGGTAACTGCAGAGTGGCATTCAGTATGCTCCTGCTTCAGCAGAGCGAAGCTGTCAGTACCCCGTAGGATGATGGGTGGCTGGACACAGGCATGCACAACTGTTTTCCCTTTGGTGGGATTTTTAGCAGCAGTCGGAGCTGGCCAAAAGCTGCTCTTGTACAAGTCCAGGAGAACGGTGTCTGGACTTCAGTAGAAAAGATTTATGCCAATATACCTTTCTTTTTTTTTAAAATCCCCATAGCAATAAAATATTACATCCATGTATAATGTGTCTCTAGTCAACAATATGCACTTATCTTTGTAGATGTATGAAATTACTCACCACTGATATTATTGTACTTGCTGCCGGCCATTAAAGTGTGGTCCACAGAATTCAAATGCTGCTATAGCTTCACTATATAACGCATGAAATATTTAAAGCCTACAAAGCCAGAGAGCCAGGGGCACAGACCCCACTGAATTACAGCTGAGTGCCTAACTCTCAAAAAACCTCACTGGCAACCACAGCTGCGATACCAATTTCAGGCGGTGGGGTCTGTTTCTAGGCCACTTTCCACCACTGATTTCTAACAGCAATTAAAGTTTAGCTGAGTATCTGCTTAAGCATTCTAATGTATTGTTATTGTTTATTTCTGTGCCAGTGAATTTAGATGTACCACTCAATGGACTTCCACGTAGGAAAGATGATTTCTGCTGGCTGAACATCTGTACCTTGGGCTCTGTAACGCATTCTCCTTTTTTCTTTAAAGCAATTTCTAAGCTGCTATGTGCTACAGCAGTAGACAGCAGTATCATTTAATATGATAATAAATGCAGTTCTAGCCTGAAGAAGGCTGTTACTAAAAAGTTAGCTTTCTTTTCAGACTTAGAAATTGTCTTCCTTCTTTTCCCAAGGCATCAGATCATAAATGTTTTATCATTGAGTCATGTAATGGCTTGAGCTTATCATAATGTATCCCTAATGGATGGAATAGCAATTGGTGCTTAGAGCCAGAATATGTAGGGGCTTCCCATTGCTTCATAAACCCTGGTCATGACTCCCCATTGCATTGCTCTAGCCAGGCTGGACGGTCACTGCGGTGTGAGCCTGCAGGTTTCAGGGAAGTAGCAGTGGGTCTGAACAGGGTCTCTCAAGTAAACCCAGCAGCAGGGAAGCAAACTCCAGACTTTCCACAGGGAAAGAGACCTTGTCCTCCAGAGCACCAAGCTCCCTCAAATGCCCCTGGCTCCAGGGACAGTCACCATCACGTAGCATCCCACAGAACACAGCTTACTGTTCAGGCCCCAAAGCCATCCAGCACATTAGCAGCTCGCCTGTATTTAAACACACAACAGTCTCCTCAAAGTCAGGGGGACTACCCACATGCTACAATCGACATATTTGTAGGAAAGCTTTGCAAGGCTGGCAGTCGGGGCACCAGACCTGTCTGAGCTGAATGCATGGCGGGTGCCCGTCCTCAGGGACCCACCTCAGCAAAACCAGCAGAGCCTCCCTCCTCCTTCCCATTCCTCCAAAACCTAAAGAGGCAGAGGGAAGGCCTTGCCAAATAACAATCCCAGAGGTTTTTGTACCAGTTCCTAGTGCTCACCTGTTGGGAGCTGGGGGAGGAAGAGAGCTGCTTTACTACAGAGAAGGGAGAGAAAAGCCAGCTGCTGTTGCATTGCTGGTATGCTGCAGAAGTTGGCTGTCTTTCTAGGGAAGCCGCATGGGTTACAGAGAAATTACATATTCCTTCAGGAGCAAGTCCTAAACGAGCAGCAAATTTATTGCAGGCTTACAGCCAAAGCAATGTGATATTCAGAAGCCCCTATTTATTTCTCAAGAGGTGAATTGCTTTTTATCTTGATTAATTTTGTGTTTACAGTGAGGGTTCGTATTGGCCCCTGGAAATGCAGGTAATTTCTGTTCACATGCATATTCGTATCCCAGTTTCTAACGCACACGTAGAGTAACCTGGCACCAAGTCTTGTCCTGGGTAGGAGGACAGGAGATGAGGGGATCCAGCAGCAGTTCAGCATCGCTGGTGAGGAACTGGTTAACCGCAGGAAGAATCCGGAGCTGGCACATGGCAGTGGGCATGCAGGCTGGCACACCAGCTAGCTGTGTGCTGCTGCATGCTTGCCTGCTCTGCTCGGCATAACGTGGACAGGGTCCAGGCACAGCTCCCTGCCTGCCTGGGTGGCGGCTGTGCCTCCAGAGCACTCCAGAACCTGCAGCAGCCTGAGACTACCTCTTCTGGGCCAGGGAAGGGGGAGGTTTTGCATGGTCAAGGAGACGAACCTATCCCCTTTCCACCATAAGTGGAAAGGGCTCTACCCCAGAACATAGGGAGATACCCTCAGTGCATGCGGGGCACAGGAGGGACTCCAGGCACTGCAGGCACAGCTAACCAGCCGATCACAAGGGAGCCAGGACTGGGCAAAGCCATACATGCAGGGGTATAGAAATCTGAATTTTAAAAATAGCTTTAAAATACCTTAAAATTAAAAAAAACCCAAACCTTATTGAAATGGGGTATTGAATTATCTCTCCTTCCACCCTTGCCCTAACTGGCCTCAGACTGTAGGCAGAAAGATCATTTTCTGCATGGAGGTTCAGGGATGGATTTCAGAGCCTAACACAAGAGACTTGGTTTGGAAATACTGAGCGTGCTTAAACATACTGTGATTGCTAAGCAGTCACCTCAAAGGAGGAGAAAGGAATTCACCTACAGCAAAAAAGCTGTGCCATGGGGATGGCTGGTTTTCCCTCCTGGGCATATTTCTAAGGAGAAATCGGTGAGCACTGGGACTCACTCCTCTTTGTGTTCTGTCCTTACATTACACCAACCAGCCAGGTCTCCTGCTGAGACATGCTCTTCTACTATTCATTTCCTGCACCAACTACATAAATCCCTGCATGATCGCAAGTGTTTAAAGGGGACTTTCCTGGTGAGTATTTTGTGGTGCTATGGCCTAGCAGGGTGAGGAGGTAAGTACTGCTGGTTTTCTTTCCCTCTTTGCCCTTGCAATATGCCCCATTTTAAGAGACAATGAGCACCTTCATCCCTGCGACACCGTCCCCACTCAATCATGTGGGCAATGAGAGGGTACGGTGGGACTAATGTTGTGCAGTGGTAAGGCTGAAGGGAAACACCTTCACAGTGGGGCCACCACCCTCCTATCACAAAGAGCATGTGTCGCCCAAAGAGGGGATAAACGCAAGGGTTGAGCCACTTTATGAAATCTTTCCCTAAATAAAAACCTGAAACAAGGAAAGCTATGGTTACACCAAGCCTATGTGATCTGCAAACATCCAGGGAGGGGGCAATGAAAAAACAAAAGGACACAGACACCCCAGCAGTGGACTGCAGGGATTTCATGAGCTAACACCAGGCCAAGCAAGCTGTCCCAGGGTCACAGTGCAGCGTGAACACAGCTACATGGCTTCCATACCCCAAACACAGCCAGGCTAGTGCAAGGGGAGCACAGGCATGCAAACAGAGAGGACTTGGCTCCCCTAATCCACTACTACCCCTTGGACTGGCTGCGCAAGCAGCACCAGGTCTCAGCACTCTCCTCTCCCCTGACCCACTCCCGCCCAGCTTCCATCCTGCTGCCATGACAGGGTGGCACCACCTGCTCAGACCTTGGTGACTGAAGGGGAGCCAGAAAGGGCACAAAATACGAGAAAATGAGGGAGTATGCAGAGAAGGGAGAAACCTGGCAATGTGGGAGGAAACCTGGAAATCTATGGTGGTGCTAACCGGCAGCATGGCTGACCTGTTCCAAGATAACCAAAACCCAATGGCAAATGTTGCTGCTCAGAGATTAACTCTCTCCTTTTGCTGTTTATTTTGAAACTTCAGCAGCTTTGAGTATGGTGTTTGTGAAGCCAAGACCAAGTCAGAGAAGATCTCAACCAGACAGCAGGGTTGTAAGAGGGGCTTGAAGAGTAACACAGGGAATGACAGGGAAATAGAGACACAGAGTACCTTTGGTCAAAAAGTAGGATCACAACAGCAAGAAGAAGAACAAAATCACCCTTAGTTCTGGCTACAGAGATGAACCTCTGTGTTGTGACACCCAAGTGAGAGTCAACTGAGGAGGCTGTGAATCTGCTTGCTTTGCTTGAACCCAGACCTGTGCCCCTACTAACTCTGGTGTAGATTTTTCAGCACCTCTCTGTAAGTCCCTGTGAGAAACCAAGCCACCTCCAAGGGCCATGCCAGCCAACTGCTAGGACTCAGACGTGAGCTGATCACCTTGTGGGACAGCCACAGCACTAATAATAGCAATAACCAGAATAGCCTAATATCACAGCAAGTGCAAACAGGACCTTATATGGTTAAGGATCTCCAGCTGCTTTAAGCTCCACAGCTGGGACTACCCAAAGGAGCCTAAGTGAGTTGGACACCCATACTCCACTGAGCCAGGGACTATCAAGGCCTGATTTGCCCATCCCAACCTCCCCTTATGCACTACACTGAATATTTCTAATGACCAGCCACCTGTAAAGGTCTGGTCAGCCCACCGGAGAGATGAATGAGGATCTGGGCAGAGTTTAGGACCTACCCCAGGCCTGGGTGTCTGTATCCTTGCACATCTGCTTATCCAGCAAAATGGCCACTGACAGCCTGGGAAGAAAACTGGAAAGGGAGAGAGAAGAGCAAAGTCTTTGGCTAACGATGCCGTGTCAAGCTCCAACTCTTTAAGATGCGTTAGGGGAACATAAGAGTAAATGCAGAATAGCATGGAGATTAATATTCCACACTCTCATGCAGAAGACTAGCTGAGGATCCCTTTGAGAGATCCAGTTTAGACACCTTGGATTTTCCAAAAAGTCTCAAGGGGACCTCCAGGTTTTTACCCTATTATTATGATTTTGCTACAAATAGCAGGAACTGTTTGGTGTCAGGTGCCCCACACAAGAAACAAAGAGAGATTCTTTAAAGTTAGAGGGTTAGAAATCAGGAATCTAAATCTGTTTCTTGATCCCCTAACAGTAAGTGACCCAAATTTCCAGAACTGCTGAGCAGCCGTGGCTCACACTGCGGAGCCGAGACAGAGTGCTACACAGTCTGCCAGGAAATTAAATGAGCCACAAACCTGGAAGCCCAAATGACCCTTTTTTTACAAATCATGGTTTCCTGACCTGGTTGCTCAGGACTGCAAAAAATTCAAGTGTGGATCCAGAGCCTGTGTCTTAAAAAAATCCAGGCTGGAAAATTCACCATGAGAATGTGAATAGAGAGGGTTGAGGGTTTTTTTCCCCCCTAGATGACTAACGAAAAGCTTTCAGGACAGCAAGGGAAAGAACTAAGAAAACAACTATGACATGTGACACAGCAGTCACATTGCACAAAACTGATGCATAGCAGTAACCCACAATCCTCCTTTATAGGTTGGGAGGGAGCAGGTGGCAAATGAGCCAATGTTTTGATGCTGTAAAGGCTCTCAAGTGGAGCAACAGTCATCAGACTCCAAGAACGTCAGCAGGCTCAAGCCTCTGTTCAGCACAGCACGGAGAGGGTGAGGTCTCTTGCCTGCAGGCTATTGAAGCACAACATGTTTAAGATCCCCAAGATAAGTAAACCTGACATTGCCTTGTTTTGACTGGAAAGAAGCCTCCAGCATTAGAAGCAGAAGTGGTGAAAGAATGTATTTTCTTCTTCCACCTCCTTCCCTATCCTGTAATCTGTACGAATTTTGGGAGCCACATATAAATTTTCAGCACTTTGATATGCTGTAAAATAACACATCAGTACTAGCAAAAACCTGAACTAATGAGAAATGAGAGAAAGGCTCATTTAAAATCAATTAAGGGAGAAATCACAATACAATTTCTGGGAGGATCAAAGGAATATTTATGTCATGCTTATGATAATAAAAAATGTGCACTTAGAAGCCTTTTGGGAAGCCCTTGTTAGTCACTGAAACTGGCCATCTGGATAGCTTGATTAATGTTTTTCCAGATATACCCCTTAACAGGATTGGATGCTGTTTTATCAGTCAACACAGAAGTAAAACGTGCCTTTCCAGAAACACTGCTGACCACACAAAGAAACTGGAAACATCACTTGAACTTGCTGGTGCTCGACTATCTGCACTATGGACCTCTCAAGAGTCTTCCTCAATACTCAGGGCCTCTCAAGTGCTTCAGGCTGCCATGTCCAGCTATGGGAAAAGAGGAAGGAGAGGACCAGCTGGTGTAACAGGTCATGCTATGGAGAAAGGCCATGAAACTAAAATGCAGGAGGGGAGTGTGCAAAGAGGACAGAGCCCCAGGAACCACAGAATCACAGACTGATTGAGGTTGGAAGGGACCTCTGGAAGTCATCTGGTCCAACCCCTCTGCTCAGGCAGGGCCACCTAGAGCCAGTTGCCCAGGACCATGTCCAGAAGGCTTTTGAGTATTTCCAAAAAGGGAGACTCCACAACCCCTCTGGGCAACCTGTGCTAATGATCAGTCACCCTCACAGTAAAAAAGTGTTTCCTGATGTTCAGATGGATCCTCCTGTGTTGCACGTTGTGCCCATTGTCTCTGGTCCTGGATGGAGTCAGGATCCTCTTTGCGCCCTCCCTTCAGGTGTTTATATACATTAATAAGATCCCCACTGAGCCTCCTCTTCTCGAGGCTAAAGAGTCCCAGCTCTCTCAGCCTTTCCTCATTGGAGAGATGCTCAAGTCCCTTCATCATGTCCATGTCTTGTACTGGGGAGCCCAGAACTGGACACAGCACTCCAGGTGTGACCTCATCAGGGCTGCATAAAGGGAAAGGATCACCTCCCTCAACCTGCTGGCAACAATCCTCCTAATGAAGCCCAGGACACCATTAGCCGCCTTAGCTGCCAAGGCACATTGTTGGCTCATGTTCAACTTGTCCACCAGGACACCCAGGTCCTTTTCTGCAAAGCTGCATTCCAGCTGTCCAACCCCCAGCATATACTGGTGCATGGGGTTGTTCCTCTCCAGGTGCAAGACTTTGTACTTCCCCTTGTTGAACTTCATGAGATT
Organism: Pandion haliaetus; assembly: GCA_013401275.1. Classification (NCBI taxonomy): domain Eukaryota; kingdom Metazoa; phylum Chordata; class Aves; order Accipitriformes; family Pandionidae; genus Pandion; species Pandion haliaetus. The sequence continues at coordinate 74,644 of VYZV01017094.1, read as the reverse complement.
CCTGCCAGCCCATTTCTCCAGCCTGTCCAGGTCCCCCTGGATGGCGGCACAACCCTCTGGCACATCAGCCATTCCTCCCAGTTTGACGTCATCTACAAACTTGCTGAGGGTACACTGTGCCCCATCATCCTGATCATTAACTATGTCGAACAGGGGTCACACTACAACAGCTTCTCTATGAGGATCTTACAGAAGGCAGTGTCAAAAGCCTTCCTGAAGTCAAGGTAGACAATATCCACTGCAAAGACAGGAAAACCTCAGTTGTGGTGCAGTGCTGCAGCCACTGTCCGGCACATCCCTTCACAGGACACACTGCTGATCACTGGTCCCACTTTGTGGGTTCACATATGCATGCTACATGGATGGGGTCACAGCAGATGCTATATGGGGTTGTGCAACAGGAAAGAACCTGCAGTGCTGACCTATCTCTGAGCTATGGAGAAGTGTGAGATGAGAACCAGCTATGTAAGCCAATGCAAAGTGTCATTGCACAAGGACAATGCACACTGTTAAAAGCAACATTAAGCACTAGATATGTAAACACCATGGCTGACAAAGTTAAGAGATGGGCGCAGTCTAAAGTGGCAAGTAGGGTGGGGTTGGGCAAAACCATACTGGTTCATCAGCCCAGGACAGCTCTGTCACCAGAGCTTAGCATCAGGTAGTTGAAAAGATGTTCCTGTACTACAGCCAGATGGGACATGCTGCCCTTGGGTTTCACAGAGACTTGTCAGCAGGGGAGAATCAGAAACTCTAGTTCCCTTCCAGGTTTGAGGGGGCTGTGTTCCTTAGATGAATATTTCTTGCAAACCATTACAGATGAGCCCTTTCCTGCACTGTCCTGTTTTATCTCTTCTGTATTTCTGGTTCCCTGTTCCGGGTCTTTTTTACCCAGTTAGCTAAGGCACACCTCTCATCTGTTTCTCAGCAAGACCTCCTATCAGATCTCCTATCTCTACTCCCACTCTCCCTCTGTGCTCCTGCTTTCACTGGTCCTCCTCCAGCCTGCCTTCTTCCCCAGCCTGGCCACCAGTCAGCCTTCCTTCCAGACTCAGCTTCATTTTTAACAACCTGCTCATATTCACCACTGCGGCCCCTTCGTGCTGCTCGATCCATGCTCTAACAGTGCAGCACTGATGCGCAAAAGCCGGATCCCACATGAGAAGTTGTGGGTGACCCCTTACCTGTTCCTCAGCATCCATTTCTTGGTAGGGATTGCCACCACACGCCAAGGAAGAAACCCCAGAGCACGTTCTGTACAGCGATGGAGCAGCAGCCGTAGGAAATATGGAGAGCTCTAAGCCCACGACGAAATGTGGGCTTAGAGGTGATGTGTGCAGCCAGTCCAACACAAATGGTCAGTACTGGAGCAGCTTCACTGTGAGGTATGGTGGCAGAGATGCAGTGCATTCAGACATTCCCCCACTCTCCCCACAAATTAGTCAAGTGCACCAGGAGACAACAGCTGTCAAAACCCCGCTCCCTTCTCACGTCTTTTTTTCTGCATCCCCTACCTCTGTAACAACAGCCTGACTTCCCTTCCTCTGCATGAGAAACAGTGAGTGCATTATTCATCCAGCAAAGGATAAATTAAGACCATCACAGAAATACTCTGCCTGCCTGTAGGGCTAAGCTTTCTGCCAGACCTCAGTGCCACTGGCAAAGCATGACAACATCCCAATAAAGATAGTAATTAATTAACAATCTTTCACACTCTGAACCTTTGAATTTGCATAGCTTTCTGACTCTGGGAAGCCAGGATTTTAGCAATGCCCACACCATCTGTCTTTTGTCTGTAGAGGAATTTATCCTTGTTTTCAGACACCAGCAGGGAAACTGGGTCTGTTTAGCATTCTCACCTAGTTACAGTCAGTACGCTGTGTGCTGCTACTGGAAATAAATGTGTGCCTCTTGCCTAGACTTACGAGAAGATGCTGCGTGCCAATTGTGTTTTTTTTTAATATATTCCATTGAAAAACATGATTACTTCAAATCTGGGGAATGTTTTATGGAGACTTCCTTACTTGGTAAATAATGCTACATCTGCCCTGTTTATTTGTTGAAAGAAATCGCAACAATGGTTTAAATGCTTAATCCAGAGGGAAGTGGGAAGTTTCCAGCATCACACCTAAGTCTAATCTCCCTCTGTATCATGTTTTTTCCTCTGTACTGCCTAACATGCTGGGAGTACTCTCATATTACAGACTTTCCTGACAGATAGGTCAGACTGGAGTGCGGGAACCGCGGGCCGGTGGAAAGGATTTGGGATGGGATACCAGAGAACTGAGTCAGCCCATTCCTGGCCTGAGCATGCCATTTCAAGTAAACCTCTTCTCTTGGCTGCCTCTCAGCTTCCTTGTATAAGCAAAATGTGGATAACAGTTGTCCCCGCTCTTAGCCAGGTGCATGGAGCTGTAGGGATGAAAAACCCTGTCTCCTGCATAGTGACCCACTACTGTGGGAACACAGCACGCTGCAGTCCTCCACATTAAGAAACTCACAAAAACTTTGGTGAAAGATGGAACCAGAAGAGGGAGGAGATCCAGCTCGGTCCCTGGGGGCAGGTAGTAGGGTGGGAGAGGACAAGAGAGCAAGCGTAGGAAGGAGAATGGAGAGTACAGAGCAGGAGGAAAGTGTGACAAGTGGGAGAGGACATGCCATGTTAACAGGCATCTGATACACTGTGGCTGTTCATACAAACAAGGGCTAATGGGGAGGAATTAACTGGGGAGCAAGAACCACAGAGGGCAGAAAAGAAGGGAAGGGACCTTGGCTGTTCATGCGCGGGCCAGTTTGGGACTGGTTTTGTGCGCTGAATTTTCTCATTCTTTGCCCCGTTTGGTTTTAAAAAATCCTGTCCTCATGATTTCCCTTGGGAAACTAGTCAACAATATAACAGCTGACAGAACATCTTTCCTGAAACTGAGACTAAACTTTCCTTTTGTATATCCTATATCCCAGTCTTTGGCTCCTCGTTACTCACGATGTGCCATGTGAACCACTCCCGCCTTCGCCTTTGCCTTAATACGCTTGAAATGCTAGCAGGCTAGTCTAACCTCCCCTTACTCCCATCTTCCACCCATCATCCTTTAACCAAATGATGTTGATGTCATTTCACATCCATCTCTTCTGCTCAGTTGGACAGGGAGCTCAGGGACAACACTTTAAGAAGCATCGGTATGGTATTTCCGTCACATACCTGTGCTAATAAACTGATACTACCACCGCTGCCATAACGTTTTCTAGCCTGAGCAGTTAGCTGAATGTTGTGCCTTTTTTTTCTGTTAAGGGAAAAATTGGCTTACTCTTGTCTCTTACTACAGAGCTTGTATACCCAGCCTGTAACCTCTAGACACACTGCAGGAATGAAAGGGCAGCAGGCAGTGTCTTTGTTCACAGTTTCTAACCTCCTTCTACCTAGCACTGAGACAAAAAGGTCCCCTCCTAGCATTTTCTGGAGGTTAGTCTAGCAGTCATACTTCTGTGCCTGTTTTTAATCTTCCTTGACACTTCTGCAGCAATGCACATGCCCCCAAGACTCAACTTGTCCCAGCTGAGCTGTTTCAGAGTGCATAATGTGAAAACAGGATAAAAAAAATCTGCCATCTCCCTTGACAGTACAGGCTCACTTCAGCCCCTGATGAAAGCATAAGCTGTATGAAGATATGTCCAGCCAAGCGGCTAACTGCTTCAGCTGGGGACTAGCCAGAACTAGGAGTAAACATTTGGGCTGGAGACTAGAAAATCTACCCTGTGAAGGATGTTACAAGCCATTGTCTGGGCTATTCCCCCTGGTGTTCAAGAGAAATGAGGTAAGTAACTGAAATGGGGAAACTAAAGTAAAAATAAAGAAGTCCCAAGAAAAGTCCTAATCTGATTAATACTGGGTTTGGCTCCTGACTCTCTTCTTCTCTTTCAACATGTCAGGCGATGGGTTAAGGGATGGGAAACTGATCCTGAGAGCTCTTTTTGCAGATGAAGCCATTACGGTGTTTTTTTGGTAAGCATGTTCTGTGCGGTGTAAGCGTTTGTTTTTGTTTCCTCGAGAAGAAGGAAGGAAAAGAGGGAGGGCTCATGCCCTGCTCAGCCTTCGCCAAGCTCCTCTCCTCCCTCTGCTCTTGCATGCTCTGCCACCCTGGGGGGGAGAGAGAAAGAGAGCGGGAGAGAGACAGCTCGTTTCCAAACACTTGCTTCATTCAAACAGCTTTATTTTTGGTAATGCTACACCAAGGCTGCAAGCACCTCGAGTGGTGGATGGTGCTAAAATTCTGTCCTGGGCACATTACCAGCTGGAAAGATATCACAGGATGCTAGCCCACCAGGGAGACAGCAACATTGGCACTGCAACACTGGGGCAGACCGATCCTTCATCCAGCCCAGCGTTCTGTCTCAGACAGTGACCAGTGCCAGATACTCCAAAGGAAGGCATAAAACACCCACCGCGCAACTAATCGCGTAGCATTATGCAAGGAGGAAAGCTCTGCTCTTTTACCTGCTGGCCATCAGGCACTGTGCTGAGGCACACAGACTTCAAGTCCCTTTAGCCAGCGTAGCCACAGATGCAGCTTGGCGACCAAAAGCAGGCCCACCCTGGCCCCACGTGCGAGCAACATTGCTGGAAAAGGGTCAAAATTGAGCAGAGGCTCTCCCAGTGATATCAGTACTGGCCCCAACAAGAGCCCTGACACATCTCCGAGTACCAGGTCTTTCTTCAAAGACTTGACAGAGCTGGGGCTACTTTGATGGTAGGGAGGTTACAGAAGCCTTTGCTCTTCTGACTGACCAAAAATGAGTGCCTTCACTAGGAAAAAACATTTTTAAAATCACAAAAAACCCCAAAGCTCTGCACTGTCAGCTCCCTCCCTCACTATCAGGCCTCAGGTGACACTAGGTGACCATCCAAGCTGGCCCCTGCAGTCCCCAGCTGGAGACACCAGGCAGCCCACCACACTGGAAAGGTTGGTCTGTCATGTTGGATCTCTCCTGTCTCTCCCAGTCCCTAGCTTGTATGAAACAGCAAGTCCCTTCTTCACCATGTACTTCTCCCCCTCCAGTCCCTTTTATGCTGACCCATCCCATCCACACCAGCTTTGGGGAATTCAGTTTCATTCCCAAGTCACTCAGAGGCCTAATCCAAGTCATGGTGAATGATGGCATGCAGTACAGTCTCTGAATTATGGCCTTTCTTGGATTTAGGCTGTCTCCTATGTTTATGTGGTACATTTCACTCCATCCCACACAGAAAACAGCCCTTTTAGCATAAAATCAGTATGAGAGACACACCACATCTACTTTGCTAAAATATGACCGCTATTAACTGCAGACATAATGACAAACAGGGGTATGAACAGAGCTACTAACACTGACGGACAACTTTGAACCCAGATCCCATGCTGGGGAAGACATCATACTTTTAATGAATATTTTCTACAGTGTAACAAACACTGATCCTTACCTTTTTGGCACTATGTGTAGTAAGTAGGAAAACATGTAATTACTGGATAATAACTACAATGAGAACATTTCCCAGAGTTTTAGGTCAGAGGAGAGATTGGAGGAGGCCAGGTTCACCACTCCATGTCAAGTTCATTTCTTCCTCTGGAAGCTGCACCATACTTAAAAACTCAAGTTCTTCTCTGTAGTTTTCAGACAGCTGTGAAAGACCTCCCAGGCCAGGCCACCCTGTACAAGTCCAGCTCCAAGACAGGGTCCACCACCTCAGGTCTGCACCGCACCACTAACGTGGATGCACAGCTCACGTCTGACTTAGAGCCCACACAAGGGTCTCTCATATAGGCCTACCATGGAGTCCTACCAGAGTAAATGCCTTTCCAGAGGCAACTTGCAGCCCAGCACACCTTCCTCATGCTGAGTCAACTTCTCCCCAAAGGGCCCTTTGGGGACTCCCCAAAGCACATGCACCAAGCACCCTTTATCACCGAGGGTTTAAAACCTCAGTCAGAGAATTAGTGCTGGCCTAAATTGCCCTATGCAGCATCTTAACTATTATTTAACTGAAAAATTATTTAGCTGTTGAGGTTGCCAAAAGAAACACTTTGATTAACGTTTAGATAGGCTTTTTTGTGCTATTACAGGTAACGACTCAAGCACACTTTGGTCTCACAAATCCATGATCACAGTCAAACAGCCTCATTTTGCTTTGAATGAAGTTTGGAGTATGCGCAGCCTACCTTTATTGCTAACAAAACAGAGGTGGATAGACACAGGCAATACCTACAACGTTAAGTGAAACGGGGTCAGGGACCATTCTCTGGTTGCGAGGCTAAGCGGCACATGCTGCCTACATCCCTGCAGTGTAGCATTTGGCCTGTTGAGCCCTGTATGGTACTCCTAAGACCTGATTTATTTATCTTTCAGTTCAAAGCAGGAAGCGCTGCACACCCTGGAGCATGTCATGAGAGCATGTACAGGTGTTTAAGGGTGCAACGCCCGCTGACGTAGGGCTGAAGAACTGTGTTGCACGGTGGGCACCAAACTTCACGCACCCCCATCCAGAGCGGAGTGGGCCAGTCAGAAATGGCCCTTGGCACATGGTCCCCCAAACCATGGCAGGGCATCACCTCAGAGTATGCAATCTGGCCCACACTAAAGCCAAGCCAGGGAGCAAGCTAACACTTACAGACTAGAGGTGACCAGGAATGAGTGATACACTAGAAGTTCATAACCCAGTTCGTGAGAGCAAGCAGTAGAAGATCTAGGATAACCATGACCACTTGTGTCCCCAGCAGGGAGACCTTGGCCACCTTGGGCTCCTCAGATCTCACAGGCCTCCCAGATAAACATTAGAGACACTGAGACGCTCTAACTTACAACATATTTTTCATGGCTTCATGCCCATATATACATATATACAGGATGAATCAGAAAAAGGAGGCATGTGGAAGATAACAGCCATAACATGCTGCCTTTGTCACATTCCTAATCAGCTGCCATTTTTGCCTGCTCTCCAGAGGAAATGAGATTTATCCTCATCCACCCTGCTGTCAAACCTCTCCTCGCAGCTTCAGAATCTGTCGGCGCATTTGGTAGAAGGGAAGAAATATCAAAGAACATGATGTTTTCACAAGTTTTGTGAAAACTGGCAGCTGAATAAAGGAAATGCACCCAAATTAAAGTGCCAGTGCAGAAGGCAAACAACGCTCAGCCATGTACTCTGGTGGCATCCAGCTGGTCAGGCGAGGCATGCATAGTTTTAGCCTCGCCACAGATCACGTGTGTCTCGGCTCACTGGGCAAGAGAATGGGTAAAGGACTCTTATCCTTAAGAAGCAGGTTCATCGCTTCTGACACTTATAGAGCTTTGGTTGCACTGGTGTCCATCTGAGAGAAAATGACTGAAACCCTTTGGTCTCCCCATATCCTTAAGGCTCCTATCAGCTTTGGGAGAGTGGAAAAAAGGGGCAAAAAATACTGTTAAATTTAGAATCACAGAATGGTTTGGGTCAGAAGGAACCTTTGAAGATCATCTAGTCCAACCCCCCTGCCATGAGCAGGGACATCTTTCACTAGACCAGGTTGCTCAAAGCCCCGTCCAACCTGACCTTGAACAGTTCCAGGGATGAGGCATCCAAAACTTCTCTGGGTAAATTTAGACTGGAAACAGACAGAAGCTGTGGACAACCTCTTGCTGCAGGACAAGCATGGGACAAAGTCTGCCTGGCAAAATTTCCCTCCTTCTACCACTTGATACTATTGGCCCCCAAATGACCTTTACAGCTTAGTGAGACTCTTCGGATTTCCATAATGATTAGACTTGCAGACACCTGGAAAGCTTTCTTTACAAAAACAATTTATAGAAATTCATTTTCTCTATATCTGCTGGGTCTGTGAGACTCTCCAGAACTCACTGGGAACATCACACAGTAGCTTTCACCCTAAATAGTGGGTTAAATTCTGGATTACAACATTGGAAGTACAGGTAAAAGTAAGACCATTTTCAAGAAAGGAACAAAAATGCAAACTACAGCTGACATCACTCCCCTGTTCCCATTTTATCCTGGTCTCCTGAGGAAACAAGGCCTAAGTGGTCAGGCCGTTTGTCTGGCAGTTGTCCTCTAATCACTTTTAAGCACATGGCTCAGTATACACCAGCTTTGAGGAGCAACAGGTCACACCAGTGCCCACACTTCCTTGGGTACCGTATACATTCCTGATGCGTGTGCTCTTTGGTCTGACAATGGCTGAGACGTTGCATACTCCTTTACATGATATACCTAACAGGTAATGCCTACATCTAGATCACCTATAGCACCTGCGGTCCAAAAAGGGAAAGAAGAAAAGCAAAGGCTCAAGAGCCCTGTTTCCATCTCCTGCTTACTCCTTTGACATCTCTGCATGGAAGTGAATGAAGGCAGATGGAATTACAATATATAGCTCAAGAACTCCTCTCCAGAAGTATGCTATTAATTTACGAAGCTTTGTTTTGTAGTCTTGCTGCTTGTCACTTGAGAAAAAAATGACCAAAAGGCAGGCATGACTGAACTTTGCTGGTCAAAGACTGAGCACCAAAATTTGATTCAGGGGTGGCACAGAGCAGCTCCAAGCATCCCCTTCAAACACTCACAGTCACAGGGAAGCCCTGTGGCCATGGGGAGGAGTGAATAGCAGTTTCTCCCACACCTTTGCCTTCGTTCGCCTGATTCTCAGCTGTCCTGCCGGAGAGCACTGGGGAGAGCAAGGCAGGTTCTTGATGGGCAGCGCTCTCTGCCTGCCTCTCCTGTTGGTGTACGAACTCTCCTCTCTGGCTCTCCCAACCTGCAAGACCATATGGGAGGGCACCAGGGAGTACTGAGTGCAGCACCAGCAGAGAAGTACAGGAGTGAAGGAGATGTCGATTTGGGTTGACATCTTTCACCTAGGTTCTGCTTTGCCATGTCCTGACAGTGCCCAGCAAACCTGCCCAGGAGGGTCAGCAGCTCTGGCATGATGGCACGTTGTCCCTAACTTCCCGCAGACAGACCACCCCTGTCCTTCTCCAGCTCCTCTCCACCAACGTGGAGGGGTGGGCATGGACATCACTGCTCCCCTGAGCTGCCTGTGCTACACTGGCAAGGTGGGGGTGCTGAGCTGACAGAGCAACCAGCCAGCTGATACCACACTTCTCTACAGGAAACCCACTGCCTGTTTGTCCTGCTCTCCCAAGCCCTCATTGTCCTCCATCATGCAATACTGAATCCAGCTACACACAGGGTTGTCTCAGTTATGCAGCTCTGGGCACCATGAACTGCAGTTTGGGGGTCCTGACCATCTCATGAGCAGTCACTCCCTCCCAAGCTGAAGCCACCTACACCACTAGTTCTCTTCACAAAGAGCACCCACAGTAACCATCCCCTTTTTCGTCCCTGCAGAGAGGGCTCTTCCCACCTCCCTCCCAAAACAGAGGCTTCTAGCTACGCTTTTGCATTTACCACCTCTTCATACAACCAACCGTTTTTCTTTTCCTCCATACAGTATTGCCTTTCCCTGCACTAGCATCTATGCTACATCTGCGTAAGTATTTTTGATATTTATAGCAGTAACCTTCCTCTTTGTTTTATATATATGCTTTCTTTTTCAATGTTTGTTCTTGCTCTCCCTGCTCAGGGATATGTCATCAGGCAATAGGCGATGTAACTGCTTCACCTCTAATACAGGGTATACTTGCTAAGAAATATACTTAGCTATATTTTCTACATGCTAACTAAATTACACAGAGTATCTTTCTCACTCTTAGGAAAGTAAAAGTAGCTTTTTTTCAGTAAGTGAGGTACATTGCACGTATGAAAACTAACGGAAAACCTGTTTTCTAGGGTGGAGGGAGAGGAAAAAGTCTGGAGTTTTCCTATGCCCTCAAAATCTACCAGGGTCTAGTTTCTGTGACTGAATTTTAAATGCAGTGTAAGAGGATAAATGGAGTGTGAGAGATTGTCTAGCCCTCAATTTTTCCTGTGTTTATGTCTGGGGTTTATGTTATAGTCAATACTCCTAAGCCTATTTGAAAATTAATCTCCAGTGAACAGGTGAATAGATAATGGAGCAGTGATTCTTCTCCCTCCATTTATCTTTTCACTTATAGAGTTAATTGAAAATAGGAACTTACTTAGTTACATTTTTCAAGGCACACACTATTAGAGAGCTCTGGCGTCCTGCAGCAATTTGTCTTTTGGTTCACTGGCACTTCATAAAGGCTGCAAGTTAGAGAAAATATAAGCCCTCAGCTTTCCACAGAGACCAGAACTGATATAATAATAATGTAGCTGTCACTCTTCACATTTATCACACTTGCCTTAAGTTAACAATCCTTTCGCACCAAACCCACCATCATCCTTCATTTTTCTTCAGCTTTTGGTTTGAGCTCTCACACAATGTCCAGGAATACAAACACTGTATTTTTTATTATTATTTAATTCTCATTGGTATGCATGAAAATAGGAAGCTGCAAAACTCTACAGAACCACAACTGAGAAAAAAATATCTTTGTAAAGATCTACTGTGTCGGTGCTCCTGCCATTCTTAACCTACTTTTCCCATCTAGAACTATAAAGGCAGCATCGTATCTCAAAGTGCCGATCCCCATGGATCAAAGGATATATAGGACCATATACCCGTACAACCAGTACATGACTGGAAGACAGACACATACATACGGCCTTCTTTCTGCTGCAAGCCCTTGCATCATCCCGTTGTCTTCTCCCACTATCAATGAATTGTAAAGCAGTAGCTGGGTATCAAGTTGAGAGGGAGAGACATCAAAGGATGTGTGATCTCAGAAATTCAGAATGGATCGCAAGCCTAACTTGGAGAGTAATCCTCTGGAGAGTAATCCCCACTGTAAAAAGCACACTGCAAACCAAAAGCAGAACCTTGAGAGTGAAGCGATGCTTAAACATGAATTGCCTTTGTAATCTTACGAAACCTCAGATCATGATTTGAAACAGCTAAAAAGGTGATTCACAGCACTTGGCACAAATATATACCCACGTGCCTAAGATAAGGCACATGTTTACATGCAGCTATGCCAGAAACTGTATTATCAATTTGAGCTCCCCCCCCCAAAAAAATGCAGTAAGAAAAACCGGAATTCTGTTTCCAAAAAGTTCAATTTTCTGTGAAACGAACTGAGCCCTAACATAAGTGGCATTGCTACTTCCCTAGGAAACTACTCTACCTAGACTACAATAAAAACAAATGCTGCCAGCAAAACACACAGTTTCATAGTTTGTGATATGACAGGGAACAATCTGAAGAAAAAAACACATAAAACACAAGGCTTTCTGAAAAGATGAAGAACAACCGAAAAACACTTTGCAAGATGTAACAACATAGATAGAGGTGGGTTGTCTTAATGTCCAAAATTGCCATTAAACCTTAAAAAAGAAAGCTCTTCCTCTCCCAGCCTCGACACTGAAATGCTGGACTAGCACAGGAGCACCTGCAGTGAAAATGGAGCAAAAAGGGTCTCCCCATTCCATGGGTGTGAGGGCTGAGGGGGGGATTTCAGCCCTCCACCAGCCCCTGATGCTCGATCTCCCACCTCACAGTCCCAGCGGAGTTGTTCCCTGTGTTGGGGTACAACAGTTTGCCATCCGTGCGTGCGGCAAGGGCACACGGGGCAGCAGGTGTAGGCACGTAAGGATGCCACGAGGGGCTCAAAGAAGGGTTATACAGAGGTTGGGAGAAGCTGTGGGCTCCTCTGATGGCAAAGGCTCAACAATGTCCCCACACCACGTGGTTACGCATGCCAGCTTCTGCAACTGAAGGCAGACAAGGTGATGACGTGGCCAGTGCTACCAGCGGGCTGCATACCTCCCTTGGCTGGCATATGTGAAGGAACATCACCAGGCTCTGCTCTGTCCCCCTCCTTGCTGCTGGGTCTGGCTGCAAGAGCTTTCCCGCCCTAGGGACAGTCACGATCCACATGGAAATGCAAAATGCTGCATCCAGTTTCCCCTGCAAGAATTTAGAGATGGTTTTGAAGGGGGACATATAAAGCAAAGTTTTGGCATTGGCTTTGCAGGGGTAATGCTCAGGGGTGGAATATGAAAGTATGATGTAAATCTTATATGACGGGGGTAAAGAAGATGGGGAAAAGGGCCCCGCTGCCTTATTTAACAAGTCATGTTCTCATAGAATTAATATTTTATCCCTTTCCCAGCCAAAATCTTCATCTTCCCGATTGTTGATGATATTTTTCTGCCTGCTTTGTAAATGAACTAAAGAAAACCATAGCCTTTCTCTAAGTCTTCCCTCTATTCGTGCTCTTGAATATCAGTATAGACACCCAGAATAATAAACCCAGGCAGGCCTTTCAAATTCAGGAATGGAGACTCTAAAGATGGGAGTTGCCCCAATGGTAACAAAACCCCTGCCCGCTTCTGCCTGTGTATCATAACCTGAAAAACAGACCTACCTTGCCACAAAGGGATTATTCAGCCTGCCTCACAAGTCTTCTGAGAGCAACTAGGAAATTAAAACACGAAAACACTTTACTTCTGTAGAAATGCTAAAGACTACTAAAACTCAGGAAAATACAGTATTGGTTATGGTGATACATAAACGTACTTGATCGATCATCATAGTAGTACCCTCTTCATACCTCCACTGACGTAGAGCATGGACTCTCCCCACGCACTCACCGCAAGTCATCACCAACACCTACAGGCACCCAAGCTTGGCTTAGACACCCACACCTGGAGGAGCTCAGGTACCCCTGTAGCACCTCAGCCTGCCCAGACCCCCAGCGGCCCCTGGCCCCGATACCACCGGAATCCAGGAAAACACTCTCACCACCTTCCCACCCACACCAGAGGGGACGCTGTCAAGCTGCTCAGCGTCAAACCCCTGCCAAGCCAACTGCGCTGCTGCCTTGCCACAGGCACCTCACCGCGGACTCCCCTTCGGACACCTGCCCACACGCCCGACCGACTGCCTCCTCCACTCCCTCAGCACTGAGGCCTGCCCGTGAGGGGACTGCCCTCCTTCTTAACCCGCTTGGCTTAGTGCTCTGCGCGGGAAACAACCCCGCTGCCAGCCCCGGGACCCCCGCGCTGGTCTCCCGGGGAAGGGCTCCGGGCACCGAGCTGCTCCCACCCCCAAAGGCGAGGGCCTCCCAGCACCGCTCCCTCCCGCGACTCTCAGGCGGGACTGGGCCCCCTCCCGCCGGGGACCGCGGGGCAGCGGCGGCGCCATCACGTTGCGGCGCCATCCCGTTGCGGCGCCACGTGCGCCGCCGCCGTGACGGACGGGAGCCCGCCCTGCCCCGCCTCGGCCGCGCCATGAGCCCGGCGGCGCCGCGGGGTCCCGGTCCCGGTCCCGCTCCGGGTCCCGGTCTCGGTCCCCG